>WEIU01016032.1:187024-319810 GCA_013389925.1 Aegithalos caudatus | reverse complement strand
CTGTTTCCAAGACTATATCCAACACCATGCACCAGTAAAGTGGCCACAGTTACCTCACACACTCCTGGCTTTACATTCTGGGATTTCAAGATGACATAATCACCAGAATGTGTTCTCCAAGGTCCATCTGTCCACAATTCTTTGCATTTATTTGGAACGAATGCCCAAATCTCAGTATCTTCTTAATACTTTAGTATTTATTTGATTTCTTTCCTTTGTGTTTTTTCCAGAAAAGGCATCTCTGCCTTGTGCTGGTATTTATAACTAAGGGAAGACTACTGCTATTGCAACAGGTCTATTGCTACAGGAATTCTGCAAAGCAATCAGCAAGTAGTCTGCAATTATCTTTTTCTATGCTCACCACATCCTCAAAAGTACAGACATTACCAACAGAGTTTCTCTTTTCATTACTTCCAATTTTAGAAATTGTCAGCAGATATAAGAAGCATAAAATTAGTTTATAGCTGTGGTGAATTAACAAGGTTTCCCAGCTTTTAAGATTTCTGCATTCAGAATTTCACATGTCTCTTTTGGGATTTTGTCACATATTGCATACCACATTTGGACACTTAGCAGATTCAGAGGTGTGGCAACAATAATTTGCAAATGTTATTTATTTGTAGTGTTAACTTAGGTAAAGAGAAATGCTTAAATTTGCAGGAATTTTTCTTTGAAAGATAACATCAGAGATTTTTCAAATTTATCTACTTTTTCTTATGAGTCCTTAAGAAGAATTTCTTGCTTTTCTGAAGAGCAAGGCTGGACTGGATTAAATTTCATCCTGTTTGACAAATAATTGTAATTACTGATAATGATTTTTCACACTTTCATGATTGTATTTAAACTGTCACTTTAAAATGCTCACAGACATTTTTATAATAGAATCTTTTAAAATATATATATAATCTTTTATATGTATAAAAGAAATACTTTACACACACAGATTATTTTCCCAAAGTTTTATAGAATTATCAGAAAGACATATATTTGCAATTTTGAAGACTCTTGGCTAAATATCTACAAAGAAATCATCTTCTTACAAAAATGAAATAATTTTACAAAGCAAATGATTTGATCAACAGTGGTAGTACTCAAGGTGCAACATATACAGTGATATTCTGGTAAAAGGTGGTAAACTGACATGTTCTCTGTAATTTTTGCCCAGATATTTTAACTAGTTTCAGGAGAAACTCTGCAAGAGAGAATGGCTCTCAGAATATGATTTTTGCCCATGGCACACTGCTTACTTTGTCAGTAAAACCCAGCCTATTGCTGAATGTTTCAGAAAAAAAAACAAAACAACGCTTTTGTACTGAGAGAAGAATTCACAGAGGCAGGCCAGTAGATGAACCTGTGTGTGTGTCTGCATTAAAGGCAGCAGAAACAAACAGTGCTCTGTGTGTGATAAGTGTAGCTGCCTGTTAAATGATATCCCATGACTGTCTATGCTAATAGGCACCTCCAGGTAAAAAAGATGGTGCTAATAAAGCCTCTGCTCTGCTTTCCTTGGAACAAACACTTCTGGCACTCAAAGCAGCTCTCTGATTCCATCCTCATACACCTTCAGCCTGTAGCCAGAAGCAGCTCTCTGCTATTTATTAAATTAGCTCTTTAAAAGAACCCCTCAAATACCCCTTTCCAAGCCAATTTTTCCCTAGTAAATCTGGGCCAGTGTGCCAGGGCAGGCAGGAGAGCACAGCTGAAAGAAGACAAGGATGGTTTGAATGACAGGAGGTGCTATGCACTTGGAGTGGAGCGGAACTGTCTTTGAGTTTTTCTTGTTATAATCTACCCTAAATGAAGCAGCCCAGATGCAGCAGAAAGGTTTTTTTCCCCGATGACCCCTTTTTCTTTTTTGTCTCATTACTGTTGGGTGCTGCATAATGACAATTTCTGTAGAGAAAAAAACAAACCCCAAAACAGTAGCTGAAATGAGTCAGAGGTCTGATAATAACCATCCCAAGGACAGTGCTCAGTTTAGTGGCTCTGTGTTCAGCAGCTCTTTCTTGGACAGCCATTGCTTGAATACCTGTCAAGTGAATGAATGACTTCTTTTCCCATTGATAAGAGAAACCCATCTGGAAGAGTAGCAGTCTACTTGAAAGAACAAGAAGGAAACTGTACTTGATGGTGAAAAGACAAATACAACCCAGCCTGTTCCAGAGCAGCAGGCATTATTTCCTAAGTTGCACAGAACCTAATACTTAGGAAGACATTTCAAGTTTCTCCTTTCATTTTCTTTTTCCTTAAGCAGAGATTGATACAGTATAAATCTTTAAACAAGATCAGCAAATTACTTTTCTTTGGTTATCAATGAAGACCAGAAGCTAAGTCTTGTCCATGACCGACATGGCACAAGCTGGCAAATTGCAGGGCATCTGCACTAATTCTCTATGAAGAGAACCAACACTTGCACAAAAGTAGATCACTGTTGATGGATAAGAGGTACAAAATTAAAATTAACAACCAGTATATTTTCAGCCAGCCAGACACTCCCAGCAGTGAGGCTATTGTTAGCCCTTAGGTTTTTTTTATTTGCTTTGCATGCAGTTGCATATATACTTTGCTATCACCATCCATTTAACTGGATACTTTTGTCACCTCAGACTACTGTATTCTGTTCCCATGAAAATGAAGTGAAAATGTCATCCTCCTAAACATAAGATTGTTAAGAATAAAGAACTGAATACAACAGAATAGCATCTTTCAACACATTTGCTGCTGAATGGGAGAAACCAGCTGCTGGGCAGGTACTAAACCCTCCTGGGTTTTGTGTCAGGCAGACTGCTTATAATGTGATACCAAACCTTCAATTCATACTTCAGCTAAGGACATACTAAAAATACGAGCAGTGTGCTACAAAAGTGATTTTACAATCAGCTCTGTGGCTACTAACACAGTAGAGAGTCTCCAAAATATTTTCCATCAAAACTTGGCCTCTCCAGTATGTTTGGACAGCATAAGCTAAACATTTCTGTAACACAGACAGACGTAACCCCAAAACTAGGAACTTAACAGGGCGGTAAATTTCTAGCTACGGTGAGCCTTTTTTAACATACTTACCACTGTGTGTAGCACAAGCAAAGCCAGGTTGTTGTCCTAGTCTATATGTGAGAACCAGAACCCACTTGTTTTCTCTGTGTTGGTTCTCTCCCTACTGCTACTGATGACAAGAGAGCCTCTGGTTAGGATATTTTTAAAGTTTCTTTTACTGGAAAGGTCCAGTAAAGCACATATATTCAAACCTGCCTTACTAAGTATCTGCATATTATTTTGGATGGAGAAAAAAGGATACACTCCATTACATATTTTATATGTATTTCTCTTTTAAAGCTCACAGCACATGACTGTGGTAATGGAAAATACAGCTGTAAAGGGAAAAAACTGAATCTCTGAAGGGAAGTTTAAAAAAGACACAAATCAAGTGAGAATTTTCCCAATAACATCTAGAGGGAGTAAGACAGATATGCAGAGATTACTAGCAGGTTCACTCTCTCAGTAGAGCTGCATCTAGCTGGCTTTCTGGAAATAGAGGGGTCTGACTAACATTGCACTTACTTTGCAGCACCCTAAATAGAAGAGGACTGCAAGCAGCGTTTTTTCTCACAGAGCTACTATAAAAGCATTTAATTTGCAGAGCACTGCTGAAAATCACAAATGCAATTTCACGAGAACATTGGAGAATGCAGTTAACGTACTTATTAATTAAAGCTGTGGCCTGTATCCTGACCCACCCTTCTATTACTGAACCACTGGCATATTTAAGGCAAGTTCCTTATATAAACAGGTTAATATTTGAAGTCTGCCTAGGCACTCTGATCAGTGTCCTTTGCAATGGCAGATCACAGAGATCACAGGGTGCGAAGGACAGACCGGGGAGTGCAGTGGAAAGCTTGTAACAATGGCAGGTGAAAGAATTGCTGGCATACTTACAGTTGCATTTCTTCTGAACAAATCTAAGCTTGCATGCTGTTCGGTAGGTGGACAAACGGATGCGATCCAGATCCTGAGCCCCTAGTGGAAGAGAATAACAATGACATTTGTATGGAATATGACCTGTGTGTATCTTTGCAAGCAGGGAAGCCAGAGAACAAAGAGGACACATGAGCTGCCCCCATTTAACAATTTTCAAGGCTCTCTCCTTTGCAGAGACAGTAGAGAGGAGTGAGGAGTAACAAGGGGAATGTCAGGAGCTACAGTGTTAAAAGAATTTTATAAAGGAAGGCACGGAATAGTCAGCCCACTGTGTCTGTCACTTTGAAGAACAATCTGGTCAAGCTGCAGGCTAAAAAACACACTGGCCAGGCTCCAACAGCAGGGAAAACCTCAGTCGAATTTTAATATTTAGCTAAAAAAGCTCATAACAAATGTCTTTAGCTGACATGCCACACCAGAGCAAGGTATTGCCAGCAAACCAAATCAGAAAATACACTGTGCTGTAACATAAAGACTTATGGCAATCTGCAGAAGGGGGCAATGACAAGGGGTATGAGGGCCTTCTCCATTTTGTGGATGTGTATTCTCTGCAATGGAGACCTCTGAGGGTCAGCCCTATGCTCCACACAAAGCTTGGCCCTGACTGCTGCAACATAAAGATCCGGTAACATTTCCAAAGCAGCTGTCCAAGAGATGGGAACAAACTAAATGGCAGCTACCTCACAAACAAGGACAGTACACAGGGGCCAGTATGGGGGCAGAACCTGACACAGTGTCCAACCAATTCATCCAAACAAGGTACAGTTAGGATATCAGATGAGTGGAATACAGCCCTGCTTTTGCACAAGCTTCGTAAATGCTTTAAGATTTCTCAGCTGAACTGCTGAACATATGGCCACGTCAGCATCTGCAGCAGGATACTGTGGGGGTAAAGCTCAAATTTTCTTCTATTTGCATAAATTATCAGTGGTGGATGGAGAAGATGGATCATACTGCTTTAAGTGTTCAGGAATGTTGACTCCACAGTCCCAAAGCTAAACCTTCTGGGGACATGAAAAACAGTCTTGCCTGACAGAAATCAGCACTGATGAGGATGTGGCACACAAAGTTCCTGACTAAGGAGGTAACAAGTGATAGTACTGGTAACTTATCTAAAGCTGCTGAGCTGGCACAGGTAGCCTAGAAACACTGGACTGACAGTCAATCACTTTACAGTATAAAAGCTCAGTTCCACTTTTTAATGGCAGGGACTTCTAACAGGCTCCTTCTGGATGTGTATGTGGCAATTCCTCCCTTGACTGGGGACACCTCTCAAGGTTATTTCTTGAGGCCAAGTGGAAGAGATTTGCCCACAGTCTTGATATGGGTGAGTAACACCAATCTCTACTTAATAATTATTAAGCTACTTTGGAAACAATTTATTTAATAAATAGTTCCGAATATGTTATAAATATCTATACTATCTGATAAATAATTTTGATAAAAGTATTTCCCAAATATTTATTTTATTCCTATAAATATATTTGGTTTTCTATGCTTAATCCTGCCTGCATGATTGTATTATATAAAGTATCAATTACCTCTCTAAAATCCTTAAGAAATAAACTCTTGACCAAGTCTGGAACTAGGATTGGATTGAGCTCTACTCAGACTACTCTCTGAGAAGGAGTTTCCAGAGTGAGGGTGGTAATTTCTGCACCTTGTAACTCATTTGGAGGGCTTCCTTCCCTGATAAGTCTTGTCTGAAGCTTCTGTTCTGCCTGTGGCAGTATGGTTCACCCACACTTTCTTAAACAGTATCCTTCAAACAGTCCTTTGGATCCAATTTTTTCAAATGCGCTCTGCCCTATGAGATGAAAATGAGAATAATAGTCTCTATTCTCCCCAGATTCTGTTGTTTTCCTGACCAAATTCTCCCACACTGTCTTTCCAGGGCTCCCAGCTACTCCCTTTTGCCAGTTACATCATCTGCTCCTAGGAGAAACTACCTTTGACTACTTAACACCAGATATGTGAAGTACTTTCGTGAGTTTTTCCATCACATCTTCTATTGTTAAAATTATACAGGTTTTTTTCCTTCTCCATTGGTATCTGACAGCTTTTGGAAAATTTCTTTACAGGTGAAGGAGAGGATAAAGCTTACAACACTAAGCTTTTCCTTTTTAACAGGAAAAATAAGCAAAATGAGTGTAATTTTTCCCCTCTTAACCTTAGTGAAAGTTATCAATAAACTTCCAGTGCTCCTTTATAAAACTCCAGCCTTTTAACAAGATTTAAAGAGAAAGCAAAGTGACACTCTGGTTCATTAAGCTTCTGAGGTTGCAGTAATAATCCTAAATAAAACAAATTTTTAGGCAAAGTTGCTTTTTTTTTTTTACCATTCTCACACACAGTGGATGGTATAATTTTGATATCATTTGGGGAGTAGGTGTTGCTGCTAAGACACTGGAACAGACAATTTAATTTTGTCATGATTCACATTTTGCCACAGTCAGAGATCTATTTGTCAAATAACTTCTGTAGAAAAGTGCCATCACTTACATGATGGAGAGTCCTGAAAAACAAGCGGAAAGATGTGCAGGACTGAGCATGGCAAATGAGACAGAGAATTTGTAATTACCTACAGGATTGCCAGTGCCCTCTCCTTCCTTCTGCCTGCTGGCAGTGCCTCACTCTGTTTCCTTTGAATATGCTCGTGTCATGTAACACTGTTCGTAGTTTGCAGAAATAACAAAGGGACACACTGCAACTTTGGCTGCTGTTTCCTTGCTGGACAATATGTGCCAACAATGATGTACATTTTTCAACTCTTCATCAGTGTGGATATACCTGGGCATGTTAGGTTATGATATTAATTCGCAAAAGTTTGTAATTTGGAACTAGATGGATGCCTCTTCTGAAAGGAAGCAAAAAAGGTTGAACTGAACATCTCGAAATATAGGGAAAATCACGGTGGTCCAAATTTAAAGTCAGAATCAAATCCTTCTATTCCTTGTTCAGGGCAAACTTTCCACTTGTAAAGGCTTGAAAAGTTGGATTTATTTATTTCTCTTTTTTTTTTTTTTTTCCTCTTCTCTTTCTTGTATAGTCTGGAACATGACCCACTTTGTAAATTCTGTGGAGTTTTAATCACAGACTTGCAGATGTAGGTCCCAAGAACCGAAACCACTGGCAAAAGCCTTTTTATTATGAATTTTCTTCATCTGATACTGGCAGGTTGTGGAGTTTACTTATTACCATAGGCTTATGCCTATCAGAATGCAAAGAAGCTTCACATGGCCCACAATATGTAGGGCATCATGAGCCCAGAGTTTTTGTTAAACACGTTAAACGTGTGGGCTTGCACATACCGGGGGCATGTAATGCCAGGATCATCCTGGGCTTCAGTGAAGCACACCCTCCATACAAAGAAGTACCTCAGGGGCTCTCAGAATGCAAAGTTCAGTGTTTTATGAATATGGCTAAAATACATTTAGTTTTTCCACAAAGACTTAGTATTTTCCCCTCCTTGTACCTAGTTGGAATGTCCAGTTCTCTGTGTACATATGTAGTAGATGGAGGAACAGAGGTGGGCAAACAGAAGAGGGAAGCACATGTGAGATAAACCAGACTGAAGTAAATAAGCCAAAATACTAAAATGTGAAAGAAGCAAATAGTAGACTATAACTACTGATGTACAATACAGGAAAATAGTCCCTCCTCTGCTTCCAACTGCTGATTTTCCCAATACCTCCTTAACTCCTCCAAAACAATCCAACATCAAAACAGACTTCAAAACTGTGGAAACAAATCATAAATCCTCACAGCAAAATCCTAAATATTTTAGGAGTATTTCAAACTAATTGAAATTAATGGTACCTATGCCACTGACTTTAGCTGATAAAAAAAATCAAGGCCCCTCTGTAATTCTAATTAAAACTACAGTATGTTCTTATAATGGACAAACACATTTTTTGATTCTAGCCAAAGTATACCACCTCCCTCCAAGGGTCCATGATGCTGTACACAAGAGACAACTGGATCACAGAATATCCTGAGTTGGAAGGGACCCACAAGAATCATTGAGTCCTACTCTTGGCTCTTGGATACTCCCAAAAACCACACCATGTGCCTGATGGTATTATCCAAATGCTTTTTGAACTCTCTCAGGCTTGGTGCTGTGACCACTTCCCTGGGGAGCCTGTTCCAGTACCTTCTGGGTGAAGAAACTTTTTTTAATATCCAACCTAGCCCTACCATGAGACAGCTTCATTCCATTTCCTCAGGTCCTGTCAGTGGGCACCAGAGAGAAAAAATCAGTGAGGAATATTCATGAGTTACAACAGCAAGTGCTGTGGGATACTAAAACAATTACAGGACACAACAGAGCTAGTGGCCACTGTGGAATGGGCCCAAAACTTTCTTGGTAGGTCATCTGAGTGGGAAGTCTTTAATTTGGAGAGCTCAGATGTTGGGCTCACTCCTGGGGAACAGTCCTGAGCATATTGAATTCACCAGCACACACCTGGCCTTTCATCATGCACAATAACTCCAGTCCCAGTAATGTCCATCTTAGCCTCCCACCAGAGATCAGGGAGATCCTCTGTCATTGTTCACTATGTGGCAGGGGAATGACAACAGGAAGCTTAGTAATTACACACAAAACTCAGGTAAATCTAGTAACAGGGTGACAGTCTCAAACCTGACATGTAACAGAATTTCCTGGAGAAACACTGGATTGGTTGTAAGAGAAATTAGAGATGACTGTCAGAAGTGCAGGAACATTGTTGGTATGGTACATCTCTGTCAATCTACAGTGCAGGGAACACAGAACTTCATTAGGAACTATAAAAAAAGTGGGGTATGAAGTACATCAGTCCCTGTACTGTGTCTGGCTGAAGTGCAGTTAACTTTCCTTGCAGCAGTCTGCACAGTGCTGTGTTTTAGATCTGTGGCTAAAAAAGTGTTGATAACACAGCGCTGCTTCAGCTGTTGCTGAAGAGTGCTGGTATAGCACCCAGGCTTTTTTGTTTCCTACTCTGTTCCCTCCCAGGGTTGTCTGGGAATGAGCAAGAGGCTGAGAGGAGACACAGCAAGGACAGACAGCTCCACCTGGCCAAAAGGTTAAGTGTACACCATATAATGTCATGCTCAGCAATAAAACCGGGGTAGGGAAAGAATGGGATGGGGAGTTTTGTCTTCCAAGACAGACACTGTTGTATGACTGGCTGGGCATCAGTCTGCTTTTGGGAATGGGGAATAGCCACCTTTGCAGCACTGGTTCTTGGTTTCTGTTGTAAATTTTTCCCTCCCTTTCTGTCACCGAATCAAGTCTTTATCTCAAGTAATGAATTTGCTTGCTTCTGCTCTCCCTATATTCTCTCCCATCCCTCTGGGGGCTGGTTAGGGATTAAGCAAGTGTGTGGGAGAGTTTGGCAGCTGGCTGGGGTCAACCCACTACAGATACCTCAAAAAAAAGATGTAGCTTTTGGAGACCTTTATCCCTCTTCATTGCAACCTGTGTAGTCCATCATCTTTGTCTTAAGAAACTACTGATTAAAATAATTCAATCAAAAAATCTGATGTAGAAAACCCCTCTTTCCTGCTTTGGTCAAATCAGCCCATTTTCATGCAGTTTTGGTCTCATGATATTCATTTGTGCAATGGAGATTTGAGGTGGAAAGCTGGCACAAATTTTACTGACATTGCATAGCAACTGCCTTGGTCTATCACAGCAAAACATTTCCAGGAAGTACTTACGCATTTCTGCAAACAGCTGCCTTCTTTCTGCCATGGTATTTCCTCTTTTCCCACAATCTTCAATCATTCTGGAAGACAAAATCACGTGAAAACATTAGGTACTATTCCCAGACTGAACATATGTACATAAGCATCCAAAATTGATCCCGAAGAACCTTTGAGGTTGACTGGTGCTCCACGTGTACCCAGTGCCTTTTGCCAGCCTCTCTGTGGCGTGGTTTGTGGAGAACCTGGTCCCCAAACTGTCCTCCATTCTCTGGACTCTGCTTTCAAGCATTTGTTCCCCCCCCCGCCCCTCTCTCCCAAAGGCAGTGTTCAGTTTTTCTGCTTGATGTAACTAACTGGCTTACATAACACAAGCTCTGAAATTCATTTTGGGTTTTCTTAAATAAGGAATCCTCAGTTTAAATTATGTAAGAGAGAAAAAATCATAAAAGATTTGGATATTATTTTATAGTCTTGAAAACTATGTTCTAGCCAATTCTATGCGGAGCAGACAAAAAAATAACAAACAACAGCAATTAAATCTCTACTCCATAACATAATACATGTTATTTACCCAAGCAAACACTCTCCCAGTGTTCATTCAAATTCAGGACAGTGTATCTCTGATTAAATGAGTTTCACAAAAAGGCTCAGAAGTAAGAATACATTTTCCTTCTCTTTTCAGATGAAAAAATCTTTCGACTATTTTGAAGAGCACTACTGCTGGATAGAGCTGAGAGAAAAGTGACAGCTTCTCTCACAGCCAGCATTCAAACCATAAAAGACTAAAGCTTTCAGAGTGAAGATAAACATCTTTAGCAGCACTCAAAAATTAAAACTAGTGTCAGCATCACCACTTCCTATGGGTAATTACCCTGTCGAACCAGGAATATTCCCTTCCTGCCTGCCAAGTCTGGTTAGAACTTCTGACCTGCATTTTAATCTACATCCTCATGTCAACTAGACTGTGTAAAATAACATCACACTACCTAGGTTATAAAGGAGATGTCCTATAGAAGCCTGAAATCAAAAACATTGCACCGTATCTCATAGCAAACCTCTGTATGTATACAATAAGAAGGATAAAAGTACTGGATGCTGAAGTCTACCATCACTACACAGCTGGAGACAAAACCACTTTCCTTTGATTTCCCAAAGACAGAAAGGCAATCACATAAGAGGTGTTTTGTTGTGTGGGTTTTTTTTTCCCCTTTCAAAATGCATTGTTCAAATGAAGTGGTGGTACATTATAACCGCCTTTTCCCAATAGCCTATTCAATTCTCAGAGTACTGCTAAAGACTCTGCTGAAGTGCTGTCGTGGACATTTTGTGATGTGAGCAGCAGTCCCACTAGGAAGTGGACAAAGGGTATGGATGCAGCCTCTTTGTAGGGATATTCAAGTTCACCTCATATTCAAGTATGCTCTCCATTGTCTGGGAGTGATATGGACGTGCTTAGCATGGCATTGAGACTGAGCTAATATATCCTCCCTTTCTCCAGAGATAACAGCTCAGGACAGAAGTGGTCACACAGCCTCTGATCTGAGGTAGCTGGTGTCTTGCTAGCTTGGAGGTACCAGGGAAGATTCAAACCTCTCTACAAAATGAGAAACCTCAAGATACCCCAGGCCCAAGCCCCATCTTAATTAGACAGCAAGAAGTAATATCTTTTTTACATGAATCAGCCTTAAATCTCTGTCCATATAAGAGTGAAAGCAATGTAATTCCACTAACCATGGCTTGGGCTCCCCACTCCTTTCTGTTTCTAATGAAACTAAAAGTAGGAGACAAATTTGTCATGGGAAATGATCGGATCTCATAGGACATGTGGGTCAATAAAGGTAACATCTTTTTTTTAAAAGATAATATCCTTTACTAGGCAAGGCAGTTGAGTGAATACTTTGGAGCAAACACAATTTTGATTAATATTTATTGCTTGTAGAGTTAGTTATAGGCCATCATATTTTTCTCTGACTTCTCCTATATTCAGCATTATTCCACAAACAATATGCAACTTGTTTTCAGACCACATATTACTTGTATTATTTGACTGAGATTGGGTTAATTTAATTTTGGCACAAGGATGACATCATCTTCCACTTCTTGACATAACTGACACTTAGATCTTACAGATGTTTCTCCAGGTAATAATTCGCTGTTTTCATTCCACCAATGTTCCCTAACATTTTTGAAGTAATTACTGGTCTCAGAGTGATTGGTACAAATTTTATTGAAAACATAAGGGGTGCAACTCTATTCTCACTTGCCTCACATTGCCACCTTGAGAAAAATATTTCTTAGCTATTGCTTTTAAATACTTGGCAGAACATGGAATGTGGCTCACCCGTGACCTTATTCACTATGCAGAAGAATTTTGCCAGTCAAAATTAAGTAACAAAAAGTAAATTTTGAAATTATGCAAATTGTACAGTGTGTTTTCCACTTCCTTCAGAAAGCCTCTTCTAAAAATGTCTCTTTAGTGGAGGGAAAATAATAATTCTTTAACTGATTTTTGGTTTTCTGCAATTCATCCTCCCTTTACTTTTACTGTTTATATTTCCTCATATAAAAATGTTCCCTGGATCTGATCATCATTTTTCAGAATGCCCCATTATCTTCTGAAATTGAATCACCCTTTTCACTGCTAGGGGTTATGGGGATTACTAGGCCTGACAAATAACTTCATATTTATAAACACACAACTCATGCTTCCTCAGAGAAGGAAGGAACTTCATATTTCTGTTTTTAGGACTCATTTTGCACTAGATATTTTGCAGATTTTAAAAGATCCTTCATCCCAAATAACAATCCTAAAATTCTCTTTAACAGGTATATGTCATTAAGCTAATGAGAACAATAGTGGTGGCAGTACTTTCAGACAGATACATTCTATCCCTCTTTCCTATATTTTCCTGATAGAAGAAAAGTGCTAGATGATGCTCATCTACCAGGGTATTGGTACTTCTGAGTTGCCATTGACAGGAATTCGCCCAGCTGCACCTTCCAAGCTTTACACATGCACTTTTAACTCCAGAATGTGCTACAGCCCAGGCTCAACTAATGCCATTGTCAAGGTGCTGGGCATCTCCCTTTACAGCCTTGTTCCCTGTG
The DNA here is from genome assembly GCA_013389925.1 of Aegithalos caudatus. Taxonomy (NCBI): domain Eukaryota; kingdom Metazoa; phylum Chordata; class Aves; order Passeriformes; family Aegithalidae; genus Aegithalos; species Aegithalos caudatus. Next base: position 307,039 of record WEIU01016032.1, on the reverse strand, counting down.
ACCCAGCTCACAGGTACACAGCTCAACTCTTCAGCTCAGATTACAGACTCCTGCTTGGAGCCCACGATGTGTTCACCTCAGTCCCTGGGGCTGGCCCTGCACTCATTAACTCCAGTCATGTTCCAGTATTTGTTTGCTCACAGCACATGTCACGTCACAGAAAAAAAGTACAGTTTGTTCTATATGGGAAAAAAGCTAATCTTGAAGCAAACTTTAATGTGCTTTACAAAAAAGAATGCATTTCCAGAGACATAATTTTGAAAAATATTAATTAATGTATACATTTCTCATAGTAGGGATTAAATTGCATTTGTCTTCTATGGATTCCTTTCACTATCTTTTCCCTTCACTTTTTTTTGCAGGAAACTGCTCCTCCACTGCAGGTAAGGAGAAGAACACCTATTGTGCATCTAATTAAAATTCTAGTCATAAGCTAATTAGTAAAGTACCAATTAGAATGGTATTAAGGCTTCAATATATTACAGACATTCCAAAGCAGAAATCATTCCAAGCGTGAGGTTTCCAGCCCCTGAAAAAGATACTGTGGATGTTTCATTTTAACCCATATTTCAAGCTGAAAACTTTTATGACATTAGTAGTGCTAGAAAGAAAAGAATAAATAAACAAAGAATAGTTTGATTGGAACTATTTTGACTACAATTTCACCTTCATGCTTATCATGTATCAGAAGCATAATTGGTCTGGTTTTCAATATACTTTTCTGGTTTATAAAATGTGGGTGGGAATATCATATAATATGCATAAGGTGAGAACTAAATGCCTCATATATCTTTTCTTTGCTGTTGTGCTGCTTGGATTATGAATACTGCAATAATCTCTCTCACAAATAAGTGTTTTTCTTGTTTCAGTATTTATATGGTAAATAATACATTTTATTAACCCCTTCTATATGTCATTCATTTAATAAATAATATATTTCCATTACATTGCCATTTCTTGAGCTATGTCTGTGCATGATAAAAGGAATGCATGCTACATTTACATAATTAGCTCCAAAAAACCAATCTGTCCTGGTTTAGGCTGGAATAGAGTTAACATTATTCCTAGTAGCTGGTACAGTGCTGTGTTTTATATTCAGTCTGAGAATATGTTGACAACACACTGATGTTTTAGCTTTTGCTAAGTTGTGCTTACCCTACGTCAAGGACTTCTCAGTTTCCCAGGCTCTGCCAGTGAGCAGGTGCACAAATGACTGGAAGGGAACACGGCCAGGACAGCTGACCCAAACTGCCCAAAGAGATATTCCATACCACAGAGCATCTTGGCCACTACATAAATGGGAGAAAATTGGCTGGGAGGTGCCAATCACTGCTTGGAGATGGGCTGGGCTTTGGTCAGTGGGTGGTGATCCACAGTACTGGGTATCACTTACTTATCTTGGGTTGTATTCCTCTCTCTGTCTCAATATTACTATTATATTTTGCTTTGTTTCAGTTATTGTTTGTATCTCAATCCACGGGTTTCATTTTTTCCCCTGATTCTACCTACCACTGGGGGTGGGAATGGTGGTGGAATAAGCAAGCAGTTGCATGTGACTTTGTTTATAGCTGTGGTAAAACAACCACACCACCAAAAGAAGCAGCTGGCTACTTTTGCCTGGAGAAGGCACTCCACTCTGGAAAGCCCCACACAGGTCCCAGGAGACCCAAAAATTCCTGACCTGACATGTCCACACACAGTTTGATGAGCATGAGAAGAGCCACCCCACCAGCACTTCCACAAATCCCCATCCCATTTGTCTGTGACAGGTGAAGTGCCCCATGGAGGCATGATACATGCCAGTGAGGAAAACTGCCCATGGAAATTGATTAATTCTGGCATGAAAAAATTATTAAATCCCATGTGATGGCTGTGATGCATCTGGGCATTTGAAAGAGGCTCCGAATCCTGACCAGTGACACTTGTAACAGTTTTTCAGTCTGGATAAAAGTTGCTTTTCTGCTGAAGCAGGCACATAGGAAACAGAGAAACACCTCTCTCTGCCCCAGTCTTGTCCAGCTGAGCATGGTGGGGCTCTGAGACTCTTGGGAGCACTTCAGGACCCAACTAGCTGGAAGTTTTGCGCCAAAAGAGTGGTAAACCCAACAGTGAGTATCTTGAAATCACTTTTGGAAAGAGTACCCCCATTTGGTAGAAAATATCAACCAGGATCAAGCATCCTTTATCTGAGCAGTGTGTACTTCCCTAGTGAGGAAATCTCACATTCCTGATATAGAAGCTATTTTTTCTTCCATGAAATGATGGAAGCTCCGGTATCTCTGGGAATTAGAGGCATTAGCATGCAGAGAAATGTTCTGGTTTCTTAGTGGCTATTTTTTATGCTGTTGACAAATCTAATGCTATTTTCTATGCAGCTGGTCAATATTTAAACCTAGCTTTGAGCAGACAGCAGTACCATTTTTCAGCAGCACAGGCTTCTTGTCTGCCATTGCTTGGGACAGTTTTATCAAAATGCCTTCCATACATAACAAACTGCTGCTTCTTTTCAGGATTTACCAGCATCAGAAGTTTAGATTTATGAAAATGAAAGAACCTGCTAGGTTCTATCTAACAGTGACTTTATGAGGAACTTAAAAGCTGTAGTCAACATCTAGGATTCTGCTCATGCAGGAATCATGGCAGTGTGAGAGATGAGATTTTTCACTGATCTTTTATTTTCTCCCATTTTCTACAAATTCAGCCGTGTTAGGCAGATTCTGCTCTGCTAACTAGAACAGTTATGGCTGCTTATTTCACAGTGAACTTGCACTGGAGAACAGTGAGTTAAAAAGGACAGTGAGTGCTGGCTAAAACCGTATTTCTGACATCACCAACCTCAGCAATCCTTGTAGTTAATAATAAAAGTCCTGAAGGGCCATTTCAGAACCCTCTTCCCCTTAATGGATTTATTGGTGCCTTATGAATGTCTTGTTCCACATGTTCTAATGAAGCAAGTCCCTAATAGGCCTCTCTCAGCTTTACATTCCAGGACTAATCTTTGGCACGGTAATAAAATTGGTCAATGCTCTTTCCTGAGGCTAGCTGTAATTGCATTGCAATTGCACACTCACAAAGTGTGCTTGTATTTTATCTAGGTGAGATTTTTACAGTGAAGAAAGAAAACAAAAGCTGTTGCTAAGTTCATCTCCACCATGAGTCCCAGCAAATTTGACTCTTCTCATTTTTACTGTATTTTTCAATTTTAATACCACCAAAAAAATTGAAAATTCTGTTTGATTTATTCCTTTAGTGAAATGTGGTTTTTTTTTTAAGAATTTTCCAACATACTCTTCATCCACTCCCCTCTTGGGAGTTTTGTATCCTTAGTGGGAAACTGTCAAAAATGCCTAATAAGGCACCCACTGCAACTCATTTCCATAACGCACAATCTTCAAGGAAGTTTGAATGCTATGCAGATCTTATCTCTCAGGTATAAAACACAAGAGTGAAGGGATTAATTTAAAAAAAAAAAAAGCATAATTTTGAGACAGAAAATATGAGAGTCAAAATAGACTAATTTCAAGTTTAATACTGTATGGAATCAGCACATTACTAGAGGATGCCATGACAAAGGAAACATCAGGCATTTTTCATGTGCACTAGGCATTATCAAGTTCAGGAATTTAAGATTTTCCTAACTAGGCCTAAATATATACCAAAATCTTTAGTTTTGTTCTTTTCATGGTACGGTATTATTTCCAGCTTTTCTCTGCTACATGAAGACAAACTTCTCTTAAAGAATCTTACTACTGCAGACATGAAAGTCATTTAAGAAAATGACTACTTGACACTTAAAATATACATGTGAAACTTTAAGAAGCTGTCTTACAGGCATTACTTAGATAAATTTTTCTAGCCATGCTCTTTTTGAGTCAGCCTTCCTGATACTACAATGAACTACTTTGTTGGATGAAATATGGAAAGAAAACTAATGTTCAGTGCTTCAAATATGTTTTCATCTTTTAAGAACGTAAGATTATCCAATAAAATAATTCTGGTCACCTCCAAAAATCTTTTCTCCAGGGCTTCACTCCCATCACTTTTGATAAACATTATGGATTGATTCCAGCTAACTTCGACAGATTTAAATGCATAATTTCAAAGTTCTATTCAAATGCAATTAGAAAGCTGTAGTTTTTCTAAATTTTATTACATATTTTAAAACAATAAAGATGCCCATTTCCTTTATATATGACCTTTCAGAGCCTTAGTGCAACTAAGGGGTAGTTAGAAATAACCTTCACTAACAGTAATTTCTTTTTTGTTACACTCAAAACACATTCCAGGAAGAGAAGAAGCCACCAACAAAGCTCAGACACAAAAGCTAATGATGTACAATACCAAATCTGATTTGACTAATATGTGAATATTTTTATGGAGTTTTCCCATGAACTCATTTTGGAGCTGTATTTCACTGTCATTGTAGCTTTTCCTTCAAAATATATTGTTTTTAAACTCTTTTTCTAAAAGCCAAGATCAATAAAGAACTGATGACCTTTGAACACTCAAATATGAAGTTCTACTTCTTTCAGTTTGTTATAGAAGGCATAATTCATAAAGAAAACTGTAATGAAACTCAAGGGATAAAAAAATTATACAGACTTTATCACAGGAAGCACTTCACTGATAATCTGATACTTCAGTAGTCTGGTCCTCTTTCTTTTTTATTTGCCATTGCAGAGGCAAAAAGGAGGTTGCAGGACTTCAAATATAATTAAACCCCTACTTAGTCAAAGGGATCTTTCAGTTCTTGTGCTGCCATAATTAAACCCAAATTCATTTGAGAGTAAGCTGTCAGTGATACAATTGTGTTAGAAAGCATTTCCTGGCTTCTGCCAATTTTAATAATACAAGTTGTCAGTTTTTGTAAATACAGATTTGATGATTATTTGCTGTAGGACACTAGGTACTTTCATGTCCTCAGAATCACAAATCCAACTAAATAAACCAAATGGTAGCTGCAGGAGAAAATGCATTCCTAGGCACTTGAAATTATTGAGATCCTTCACATGTTCAGGGAAAATCTCACTAAAATTAAGTACTGTGATTAGTCAAACAAATTAGTTAATAAAACAGCTACTGGCTTTTATAAATTTACCTGATGAAAAGTTATGGCACCCAAACAATTAATGCAATAGCCAAAGAAGTTGAAAAAATCCTATTAGCTAGGCAGTTTTCCATTATACAACTGAAAACCAAGAATTAAGCTTTTTTTATCTTTATGCCTGAAATGGGTATATTTGGGTCATTTACTTTTCAATTTTCTGAAATGTTACAACGAATAGATTTATAGAAAAGAAAGTCTGAACTGAATCTAAACAACACAGCTGAAAAAAACCCAAAAACAACCTTTAAAAACAACCCCATGGAATTTCCATTCTCTCCAGATCTATTTGCCAGAAAAATAGAAAATAAATTACGAATGAAAGAATGATAAGGCACTGATGAAATTTTTTACATAAATTCTTTCATAGTGGTAGTTGTTAATTTGTCTTGAAGCTCAGTGAGAGCAGGCACCAGGACAGAAGAATGGTACTAGGATGGGAATGAAGGCATTTAGGAGTATATTTGGGTTAAGTATATACCCTCTGAGACAAAGAAAACTTTGATTACTGAGTCTGTATGAATCTCACACAGACAGAAATCACATCCTTAATGCAAGTAGCAGCAGCCTCCAGGCTGATCTAATTAATATCTGAAGAAGGCATTTTTAGCAATTAGTTGCTTTAAGGGCATAAGGAAACGTAAGATTTTATCTTTTTTACCTGGCTATATCCCTTCTGTGAGTGGGCCTTGGGTAAGAGAGATACAACTTGATCGTTTTGGTGGCTGCATTCAAATGATGATGCTTTGAATGCAGATGTCAATTTGTTAACTTTAATCCTGTTTTCAAGCAGCAGATCTCATTGAAGGTCACAACTCTTATGTCTCTAATTTTTGTGGTAGAACAAGAAATTTCACACGCATTGTTAAAATGATTTCACTAGGCATTCTTAGTTATAATAAAGTTCAATCCTCAAGACTCACAGCTGAGATACTAACTCTCCTGAAGTCATAATGGTTGAAATCAAGGTCTGTATATTCTTGTCCCATAACTGCTTGCCTGCATACCCATGAATAACCACACAAGCAATACAGCAATACAGACCAGACCAGAAACAGAACAGGTAGGCTGGCAGGTATTCTGTGAAAACAGAATAATCAGCAGAAAAAAACAGTTGTATAAAACTTAAGTGACAAGAAATTGCAGGTCAGTACAAGAATTTCTGAGTCTTCTAATGGTGAATACATAGAAAAGCCAAGATGAGCTCAAGTTCCAACAAAAGCTTTCTTTAACCTGTCTTTATCCTGCAAAACTTTTACATACATACTGAACCCAAAGTATATGCTTGAATTCCATTGTGATTACCATACTTAGTCAAAGAGGAATGGGCTGCTGAACTGGACTTGAAGGTTTTCTATTTAGTTCTTAATGAATGTCTAACAAAAAAGGGCAAGCTAAAACCAGTAGGTTACATAAAAGAGAATGTACTTGGAAATGGCACTTCAAGGAGGAGTCAGTATCTCCCAATAAAGACAAGCTTTAGTACGTAACAGAGAACACAGCTCCTCTGCATGTGATGTGGAAGTTTACAGAGTACTGAGGTCACTTTGAAAGCAAAAGAAATTAAAGAAAGAAAGAGAAGGGCATTAGGAGAGAGAAGAATCTTGTACCCCTTCATCCTTCTCTTCATTATTTGGATGTATGTTGAAATGCTATTCATGACACTCTTATAAATAAGAGTAAATTACAGAGAACTACACTTTATGCCAGTTCCTACATCACTGGTTATTCCTAAAGTGTCCCACAACAAAAGTTAGCACAAGCTTTTCTTTTCCAAAACTGCCTTTGACGCAAGTATATTCTGTCTTTGCCTCCCAGCAAATTTAAGCCTTCCTTTGCTGGAGTACTCTCATACAGTAATACCACACCCTTTTACATTAGTCTAAAAAATTTATTTCAGAGATCAAAAACGTGCAGCTCTTATCTAGGAGCAGAAATTTTTGCAAAACTATCCTTTTAATAAACAGAAAGTTAAACATATTATGTATTCACTAGAACATCAGACTTAAGTCTGTGGAAGACTGAAATACCTTAAAACAATTGAAGAAAAAACCCCACCTTTATTTCAACAGGTAAAGAACTATAGGAAATGAAAGCAAATGCAAACAAACAAACAAAAAAAAAATGGACAGCTTGATATGCACTATCAGCTAGTTTATTTTCTCAAATAAAAAACCTAATATAACAAATTACTTTTAACCTAATTAAAATCTGACATTATTTTATTAGGCAATATCATTATTACAAAAGCATACAGAAGAAAATGAAATACAATATAATTATGCAGCAAATAGTCTAATATATTAAGCCAGAACAGAAAGCTAATGCTTGAAATATTGAATTCAAAGATAATGGCTGGTGAGGCTTGTAAATGGACACAACAGAAACAGGCTGCTACGTGTGATTCACTCTACTGTGTCTCTCCTCTCAGACAATGCACATTACTTCTAACACTGGTTGGACCCTGCTAAACTCAAATTAGTGTTGTACACGCTTGAGGAAGAACACTTTTAATAAAACAGTATTAATTATATCACAAAAGAACATTTAGATTATAAAAATCCCTCCAACACTGCATAAACACTGCAGCTACTAGAAATGGGCTTGTAAGCAGACTCTCGTCTGGAGAAATTTCAGTGCCCTGAATTTACCTCTCCCATGGCAAGGAGGGAATATGAAGAAAGCCAACGGGAGCACACAGATGCCCAGAAGAAGCACATCTAAGCAGGCTGGCACTTATGGCTGCAAAGATTCCTGATGTGCTTTGAATTCCTCAAACGGTTGTTTAAAGATTTTTCTTCATGTAAAATGAAGTAGATCACCTCTTTGAAACATTCATCTAAGGGTAGTCAAGACAGAAGACACACTCCTATACAAGCATTGCCCTATAATGCACACAATGAATCAACTTTTCTGGAAAGATGACATTTGTATCATTAACAACAGGAAACAAGAGGTCCCAAAACAGGCCAGACACCGTCCCACAGCACTTTATGTCTATATGTCACATTCCCCCAAAGATTAAATGTCCTCTAACTAATTTTTCAATGCCTCCATGCTTTGAAAAGATCTCATTTTCCTTCTAACACAACACAGCAGTTCTAGGAGAACAGCTCAAAGAACACTCCAGGGAGAAACTCAGTCACTGAACTATGAGCTGTAAAGGTGTCATTCCCAAGATCCACCACACTTAAAGAGTTATTCCACAAAGACCAGTCACCAAAACTCAACAGCCATCAACTGTGGCCTCACAGCTGGCAAGAGAAGAGGAAGGGGTGGTCAATGTGAAGGCACAGGGACATCCTACAGAAAAGCATGGGGTACTAAGGCCTCCAGCAGCTTGCAAGACACAATAGATCCTTGGATAGAGAATACCAACAGAAACTCGTACAAGCCAATTTTTATGTGAAATGTGCTGGTTCTGAGCAGATAAAATGACTTTACAGATGCTTTCAGTATGAAGCACTGACCACACACAGCCATGTACCACAGCAGCCCAGTGGCCAGGTACTTGTGGCTGCTGCAGGGGCACTTCAATCAGCCCATGAAAGTGAGACCATTATGTGAATCCTTGCAGAGAGCAGTAATGTCTACAGGCCTGGATTTTGACAAGAAAAACAGACTTGAATCCACTGCCACAGTGACAACTTGCCTGCAATTACAGCCCTCTCCACCCCTAGAGGCCTTGTGTACAAGCCCCCATTCCCTGAGGCAGCAGCTAGCTCTTCCCAGTGATGCTCCAGCCACACTCTGCTGTCAGGGCAGCCACCAGCCTGCTCTGGAGAGCAACAGAAAGCGGCTCTAAGGAGAAATCCGTGTGAGTTACAAGTGCCAAGCCACTGCCTGGACAAAACCATGTCCAATTTGACCCTATTGATAAGTGGAGACAATCCTTAAACTGGTCCAGAGGCATCTAAATTGAAGGCACTTGGTTGGCAATAAGCAGATTTGAGTTAAGCTGGTTAATGATATTTGCAAACAAGAGTAAGTACATTCACACCTCAGGTGTCATTTGCTTAATTCTGAGACCATGTCTAATATTCTTCTGGGTATTCTGGCAAGAAAGCAGCAGTGTATTTTTGGTCTGCCTTATCAAATGCTTCACATCAGAGTAGGAAGCAAGAGACCTGCTCCTTCTGTTTGGCTCCAGTTCAACTACACTCAACTATTACATTCTAGTTTAGGCACCAAGTTGTCTGGAAGCCATTGACAGAGAGCAAAGAGAGAGGGGGAGAGATGGGAAAACATTCAGAGGACTGAGACCAGAGAGTCTGATTTCTGGGAAGAGAGTAACATCCAATCTATACAGTTTTGTTAAATGCTGATGAGCTGGGAATAAAACAGCTATCTGCTGTTCATGTTGGGGAAAGAATTATAAGGTGTGATATACAGGGTTTAATTAGGAATAACAGGAATAATATTTAAACACAGAAAACACGTCTGATCTCAACAGGGAAACTCTGAAGTGAAAGATGTATGAGGCTGTAGGCAGTCTCTCAAGAGATATGGTGAATGCCCTACAGTCTGTGGCTTTTAAAACTATCCCAATAAATCTTTTGAAGCACATATTGCAGGCCCAATGTTATTTTCAGTGAGGTGAAATGGAGACTCTAGACATATTTCTGGATGAGAATCTCAGTGGTATAAAATAACATGTAGTAGATTTTATCAGCAGAGGCTCATCTTGCATTCCTCACTTGTGGATATGTTTTTTTCCTCCTACATATTTCATGATTTAGTTTCTTAAACACAGAATGTTCAAAATAGACTATCCCAGCAGCCACATCCCACTCCACCATTGCTCTTTCTGCCTTCACTGTTACCTTTGGTTTGTCCCTTTCTCTCCCAAACCATCCATTTGCCTCTACTGACTTGTGATTTCTCAGAGTTCCCCTGTGTTAGATCGTGGGGTTGTGATGCCCAACAGCAGAGTGCTCAGGGACAGCTTACCCACTTTGCTTCTTGTCTTGGTCCTGTGAGTGTTCCACAGAGAGCAAAGCTTTGAAGGGAGCAAACCATGGATTTTGTGCACTGGGCTCAGATCTCCCTTGTGTTAAAGAGATGACACATGAAAGGCTGACACATGAAAAATACAGAACTGGCAAACTCCCCTATCACCTGTGATTGAGATGACAATAATACCCTATACAACAGTGAAAGGCATTAAAGACACAAGCTGTGAGCAGTGTTAGAATTGTTTGGATGCTGCCCCTCCCTTAGAAAAGGGGGCTGGCAAAGCCTTTTGGCACAAGTGTCTCCTCAGGTGTTCTTCACCTGCTACTAGAAGAAGTGCTGGTGGGCAATATTTTTGGACTAAATTTGCAGGTACTTAACTGATGCAGTAAGGCTGACAACAGGCCCGAAAATACTTTTCAAGCATTATCCTGAAAAAAACCCACTTTTCAGCTCAAAAATTTCCATTTCCAAACCCCAGAGAGACAAAAGATCATTCTGTCTTGTCAATCCATTGCTTATTGACTCTGGTTATCAGTTATCTCAACTGATTTCAGCTCTTCTAATACCTGCATTTCACTACAGATGCCCAGAGGCAAAGGGTACTTAGGAATTAGAGGTGTGAATTCATTTCCAGAGGCAATGAAACAGATTTAACAAAATCCATTGGGTAAATATTTAGCTGCAGGCTTGGTTTTAAGCAATCCTGTGAAATTGTGTTTTACAACACAAATGAATGGAAAAGGGGACTCAAAAGAGTCAGAGAGGCAGATTTTTCCCAGTTGCTTACAATTTTTTTTTTTTAAACTTCTAGTTTTGCCACTCAATCCTACTTTCAGAGCAGCTAGAGAGCACAAATGTCTTTGCTGTGGAGTGCTGAAATATTTGGCAAAGGCCTTTTGGTAGAGTCTTTTGCATAAATGTCTTTATTCTGCAGTTGAGGAGAAGCCCTGAGAAGATTTCCAATGGCAATCTCCAGGACCAGGAGGTTTGTTTATATCAAGTGCCAGTCATCTGTCACTATGACCCTCACTATTTAAGGCTGTACCCACTAATGCACAGCATCACAGAGATTTGGGAAAGACAGAAAAGCATTACAGGGTAGCATAGCATTCCTGTAGGTGGTATTTGTAGTCAATCCTATGAGCTGGCTACACCAGCAGGGCTTCCCAGAACAGAAGTCCCAAAGAGTCCATGAAAAGCCAGGATGCTGATCCTACTCTACACAGCAGAAATCCTGGAATTCTTTCAAAAACACAGTTTCTGATAGTCAGCCTGCAAAGGTTTTAGCATAGCAGTCACGTAGCTATAAATAACTTGGCAGCATTATTAAGGTCAAAATAATGAGGGTGAAAAGAAACAGTAACAGGATCCCACCACACTTCAGTTTCATCTAAGATCTTGATTTTTTGATAATCATGTTAGGTATGTAAGAAACATACTCAAGGTTGAGATACAAATAACTCAAATTCATCAAATCATTTCAGAGTGTTCTGGTGAAATTGTTCTGACTGAAATAATGTCGTTCTCTTGAGGGGGACATTAGAAAACATCAAAAAGCTTGCAAGTTTTTAAGATTATATATTTATAAAACTGTAAAAATACATATACATAAAAAGTTATACACTGATGTACTTAAAAAAGAAAGAGTTGGAGAATCAACATTTTTAAGTTCCTGGAAGTTGCTGAATCTGTCAGCAACAGTTTGTGACATCAGCCGAATCCTTGAACACTGCCAAAAACTCAGATACTGGAACAGTTTTAGGTGAGCTACTCTGAAGAGGAAGAATACTGAGCACCAAATCCAATGCTTCACATCTGAATGCTTTCTGTTCACCTCTGAAATCTCACAAACATGTTTAAAAAAACAGCACCGTATCCAATTTGAATATTGTATTTGCTAGGATCAAAATGACACATCACATAATCTTAGTCCTGACTGCACAGTCCTTGACATGGCAAAGGGTTAGAAAAACAATGAATACAGTACTCTCTCAAATGTCTAAGAGAAAGATGTTCTCATTCTCCTCATGCACACCAAACAAACAGTGGTCACATCTGCACACATTTTGTTACATCAGGATAAAGAAAGTGTTCGTTTTATATTTGCTTCCCTAGTGCTACACTGGCTGCAAAACAGGTTAACACCTGAATGTTTATGGGATAGAAAATCTTTTAAACTTTTTAAGCTTCCCACAGGCAACACCTACTCAGAATAATCTTTTCTTCTCTACTTCTATGCATGGAAAAGATTTCTATTCACATTTTCGGTCCTTCCAGGCAAAATACAGCATCTGGACCATTTTTGACCTTGTACAAAGGTATTTTACTCATTCCTGAAGTCATGAAACATCAAACACAAACTCCAGTATATGCATCAATTTATGCTGATATTTATGGGGGGAAAGTACAGATTTGGAAAGAAAGGGACCTTAAGGTATATTTTTCAGCCTTTTTACAGGGTGACTTTAAAAAAGAAAACTGTCTTTTTTTTTTTTCCCCATAAACAATCCTATTATATTCCAGGTAGGTGATTGTATGGGAAAGCAAATGTTAGTTCTTTAAAAGAAATGGTTTAGGTTTTTGCAGAAGCTGAGACAAAGCTGCCTGAAGGATGGAAGAGCAGGCACTTAAATTTGCATTTGATGGCTCCCAGCTAGAGTTACCATGAGTCCTGGAGCAAAATATTGTGGTGAGTTTCTCTTGTCTAAAACAAACACTGTGAATTTTATTTTGAAAACATGGCATCCTGGCACAACCCCTGCTTCTCCCTTGAAGATGTCCACTGTAAAATGCAATAGCACTTGCTCTATTCCTTGCAGGTCCCCAGGTAATCTCCCTCAGCATTGACACCTAGGACAAGGCAGACGTAACACTGCTCCTCTAATTTCTGCCACAGAGACAAAGGGCAAAATTAACATCTCTCCATAGAAACAAACACTTCTAAAAGTCAGAAGCCATCTTCTCTGAGTATTGTTATTGCTTAGCTTGCTGTAGACTTACTCCCTTGAGCTAATATCCAACACAAGCTGCTACAACAATATCCTTTCACAAACGCAGCCTGCACAACGTCTTAGGGAAAATGCCTTGTGCAGAGCTCAAAACCCCAGTAAACATGTCTAAAATCTCTCCCCGTAACAGTGGGCACTGAAGCCTGTTGAAATCTACCTGGAGTTTTTTGCTGCAGCCCTGTCAAGGGAAATACCCTCTTGTTTGTGGACAAAAGGCACTGGCTGACGTCTGCAGCCATGTCAGCCTGCACTGACTGACGCCTCTCCACTGCTGGCATGCCAACTTTCCCTAAGGTCGTGAACTTAAGAGTGGCTCCTCTCCAGCACAGTACGTTTAGAGCAAAAAAAGGGAACAGAAAGAGTACATATGTCTGCAAGAAAAAAAAATATCTTCTCTTGAAACAGAGTTTAATCTCAGGTTTTATCTCAGTTCCACTTAATGAAAAGGCTTGCAGTTACTTTAAAGACAATGAAGTCAATTTTGAAAGAATTTTACCTGTTTAATTTTAGCCATAACATCTTGTGTTTTCAAAAGTAACCCATGACTTAGGATACCTCTATTTCTGCATATATTGTAAGATGTCCATTAGATGTCCACTTTCATAGAAGAAGAGTTCTTATTCTGTCCCAAAAGATCAAGCTGGGCAATGAAAACAAATATGATCCTTTGAAAACAGTCTCATCTGTATGTTTGTTTATTTTGTAGTGTTGCAGTGTTAAAATTAGAATGCTGCAAGGTTAAATTATAATGTGATCAGATTCAAAATCAAGGGGAAGCCAAGACAAAAGAACAGCAACATCAGAAATAACAACTGGTAAGAGATGAATGACAGCAATGTGGGGATGAACAATCACTTCTATTCTTTAGTCACTCTGAGGTTCTCAATGAAAAAAGTGGCATTTGTCACAAACCACAGGATCTGGTTCATCCTGGAGTGGCAGATGTGAAACAGTCACTAATGGAGACTGTATAGATCATTTAATCAGCTCATTTTTTTCCACATCTTTATCCACTTTAATAACTTTGGATTTAAAATAATACGCTGTTTTTATAAAGGTAGGGAAGTAACCTAATGACCTTGAGGTAATAATTTCAGTCACAGATTCCAATGAAAGTAATCTATCCCTTAGCTGTCCAGAATTTTGACATGAAAACCTTAACCAGCAAATGGTGAATACAGAAAAAAGACGAGGAAAAGACAGAGAGTTTGCATGGGACACTCCCAGAAGAGAAAGGTTTAAAATACTCCCTGTCCTTATGCAATAAATCAAAGTAGGGAGGAAGAAGTTATTTTAAAATGTAGGCATAACAACTAAAACTCTTCTTCTTGGCCTGCAGGGGTTTTTAGGATCCAGTCATGGTCTGTTCTGCCTACAGCACGAGAGGGACCTTTCTGTTTGCATCTGACCGGCCTCAGTGGAAGGGGAGATGGATTAGCATTTTACCATGTAGAATGTACTTCAAGCCCTGGTATTACTTCCCTAAAGATCAGAGACCAGAACGGGGCTTGAGATTTTTTTACTATCCTCTTACAATAGGTCCAATTGCACAGTATAAATGCCCTGGCTTGACAGTTAATTCAAGATCAGAAACATCATTATGAAGACGTATTTTCTCATGTGAGAGATGTGGTAGCACTCAATTTAAAATACACTGTGTAGAGTATTTTATTTCTGTTAGAAATTACAACTTATACTTTAAAGTTTAGGTTTATGGACAAGGGGAGGGCATTTCAGCTAAAGAGAAAATGTAATAATATTCTTTTATAAACTGGTGAGATCATTGCAATGTTGTTCATATGCTATTTACAACTTTTTATCATCCTGGTTTTGGTCAGAATTCAAAATATAGTTATGTGAACTTAGTAAAAGGGAGCAAAAGCACTTTCTGCTCCTTGTCTCACTATTTTCAGACCTGTATCTGTTCTTTACATTGCCAAGCCAAACTCCAAACCAAAGAAAATTTTCTGAACTAATTGCACTGGTGGACTGCTGAAAAAAAAAACATTTTATTTCCCAGGCTTTAGAAAGACAAGTGGCCTGGCTACATTTTGAATTCACTTTCTGGAAGGATTTCTTTGAACTTCACCCAAAACTTAAGGGCCTGGGATGTTCTGCAATTCAAAATATATTACTGAAGTGCAAGAGCTATTTCTGCACCTACCTGATACATTCTCTGCCTTACAGAAAAAGGACTCCTACAATTTCAGTAGTTTAAAAATCACATCTCTCTCTCCATGCAGCTCAGTTAAATGTGCTGAGGTGTGTCCCTTGTTTAACTGAGAGAAGGCAGAGAGCAGGCTGGAAAAAAAGCCCTGCAAAGAAAATGCTTCATTGTTAGTCATACACTGTCCACATGTGTGGTGTTACAATCTCTCCTGCAAGGAAGATCCCCCAGGTCTGAAACCACCCAGAACCACTGCAAGCCTAAACTGGTGATACTCCAGCTCACGGGAATCTGCTTCTACCAACTGGGTGTGCTTGATGGTTTGATGGCACAAGGTTTCCTGTTGCAGACAGCTTTTTGCTTTAAAACCATCAGAAGGTCCCTTGTGCTAGAATAACTACACTTAAGCTCTTAAAAAGCCAAAACCTGACCCAAAATGAATAACTACTTAATTCTGCTTTTAGTCTTTTAGGTTATTTATATGATTTACAGACTTTTACATTATCAAATCTGAGAAAAAAAAAAAAACCAACAACCTACTAATGGCTAGCCTAAAACATACACCTTCTTTAGATTCTAGTCATGGTTCAGGATTACTCCATTTTCCTGCATTTAATACGTCACTGTAATAAATTCACTCTGTAAAGGAGACTCAGCACTCAGGAGCTGCAACAAGACAAAAAAGAAGGCTTGGCAGGAGCTGGTTTCATAACCCTACACATGGTCCAGCTGTAAGACGAGGTTTCCTCTTTCACAAGCAGGCAGTGCCCTGTGTCTGTGCTCACAATCCCCCCTCACCCCCTTCTGTCATGCACCCACAGATTCCCCTTTCCAAAGATCACTGTAACATGTTCAAGGTGCAGAGACCACCACTGCTCCCCTGTAACACATTATCTTGGCAGTTAGGGAAGGGATTTCCAAGTCTCCAGTACAAAAGCACTTAAGTGTACTTCAGAAACAAGATGGGAGAGAAGGGAATGACAATGCAGACAAGGGAAGGCAGTGGGGATGCCAGAGGAGAGTGGGAAATACAGGGAATGTGCAGCCTGGAAGCTAAGGGGCTCCCATCAGTGCCCTTCACATTAAGATACTGCAAGTATTTTCAAAGCCCACGGAAGACAGTGAATTGTACCTTTGCATACAGAGTTTTCAGAGGTCAGCAGTTACATTTCTGAGAGCGAACAAACATGGGGGGGTTATGGAATAAAAGAGGTATTTTTGGTCAGTCTACTGATGAACAACACATTAGTTTGAAGCAGTGCACCAGAGAAGCACTTGGGTACCTGCTGGACGGCTGCTGGCATGGGAGCTGTGTGTGCACTGCTCAGGAAACAACAACTGGCTGGCAGGAAATGATCATAATCAAACAGTGACTCTTTTGCTTAGAGGCCACAGGACTAGGCTGTGTTTCTCAAGCCACAGGAAGCAGCACATTTAAGATGCTCAGGACTGATGCAGCTAGTTACAAGGTAGGATAATATTCTTTGAAGATTGCTAGGGCCACATTTCCAGTGAAACAGGTGACATATACTCACCTCTGTGTCCACATCATTGCCCAAGACGGTATACCATCTTCCACCCTGCAGTGCTGCTAAGATGTATAAACTCACAAAATCATGTACTGAGATGAAAGCCCTTTTCCCACACATCACAAACTTGTGGTTTTGGTATAATACTGTCCCCAGTACATCCACCTGTATAACTGGGACAAACACTTAACGAGAAAATTACCCACTAAGATGTGAAGAGAAGTTTGAATGCCATAAAGCCAATGAGGTCTAACTGGATACTTGCTAAAGATTAAAAATTACCATAGTTTCAAGACCTCAGTGCTGAAGTGTATTCCCTAAAGCCTGATGATAGAAATCCTCTCAGGAAACTAATACAGGGGATGAGGTAGAATTTAAAATAGTCTGTCTATTAGATACTGGGGTGGGGGGGAAATCCATTTGTGTTGCTATTTAGGGCCATAACATTTCTTTCACTAGGGAATCCCACAATACTATTTTTATTAAACTTAGGTGTTTTCAAACATAAACTTCTTTGAAATAATCCCATTAAAGCTCTTTTTCATGTTTAAACATACTCCAAATAACATGTGTTACTCCTTATTTTGGAAATTATTGCAGCTCCCGTTCTGGCTAAAAAACACACTTGTATTCATACAGATGAAGTCTGACCAGTTAAATTTTGGTGTTACTACTGCTGTTGAATTTGCCTGCCAGATTAGGAACACATTTTATTAAATGCCGTGCTATTAAATTAGGCACCCTTGGAAAGCCAAATAACTGAAATACGGTTTCTTCCAGGAAATCTGGAAAGGATCACATTTTCCCTTTCTGGCAGTTCCGGACTCCTCTCCAATTAGAGAAAAGAAAAAGCAGACAGATTTCTCTAACAACTCTTCCTCATGAGGATCTTGATGATCATTCTCAAATGGTTCACAAAGAAGACAAGAGAATGACACGGTCATCTCCTGTCAGGCAGAAGATTTAACCAGTGCTTCCTGCCCTAAGCATTTGTACAATGTAAGCTCTTTTTCTTGACATCGTTAAGGACTTCATTGTGCTCATAAATCCTAAAAAACTGTAAAAGAAACTGGTGACTGATAGGAAATCATAAAAAAATTGGTGTTTAGCTACAGAAAAACACTTTATTTTGGAAATACACTCTTACAGACTACTGTCTTTAAGGGTTATTAGTGGGTATTTACCCTTTGAATATAGGTACATTTACTTTTGTGTCTGTGGAAATAGATGCATAACTTTTTTTTTGTCTTGGTTCTGTAAATATTCAATTAAGCTAATAAGCATTTAAACTGAAACAAATTAACTGTGCCAGTGCAATATTTCCGATTCAATTAACCTTTTAATTTAAATGTTCATCTGCCTACTTTCAATATAATTTAAATCTGGTAAAAATCCAAGAAATCTTCAATATAAGTGAAAGATAGCCTGACTAGAATGATAATAAATCCTTAGGTGAGATGTCAGCAATGATTTTCCCAGCAAATTGACAATAAAGAAGGGTGATGCACTTATGAATCCTAAGGGCTACGAAAATTAAAAAAAAACACCCAAACATTTTTTTTTTTGCTTTGCTCTGCTAACTTCAGCAGAATTAACAGTCAAGATGTTCCTAGTTTTCCAGTATTAGCATTCCTCAGTGCACCCTCAGCTTCAGTGCTGTTGTCAAAGGGTGCTTGAAAGTCTAATCTGCCTCTTTCCATTCTAAGAAGCACTCCACACAAAAATACCCCTAACTAGAGACAGCTAACAGGCTTTTAGCCCTCACCTTGTGACACAAATGTTTGAGAAGGAACATTCCTAATTACAGTTAGTAGGTGGGTGGCAGGCACAGTGCCTCTCAGCCCTGAAAATCGAGCTGTTTTCAGTCCAGTGCCCTGCTGCAGCTCTCAGTGAGACTGGGGTGGCTGGCCTCAGGAGCAACCAGAGCTGCTTCAGCATCTCTTAAGAACAGCACACAGTTTGACACCATTAACAGACTACCTGCCCAGCAAAAGGAAGGGGAGACTTGCAGTTAGCACTTGTTTTACTCTCCTTCACCCATTCTGACAGCACTTCTTAGGTCACTTATCTTTAACAGAAGAGCTCATGACATTTCATCTTTTCATTAGTCATTTTTCTTTCTGGAAATCATGAAAAACAAAGTAATTCCACCCAATAATTTGTGTCTAATGACAGACATGAATTACTTCAGGTGTGTCTGTATGTGCATTTGTGCATATTCACACACACACAAAAGCAAGTATATGACACCTGGGCTACATGGGAGAAGCAGGCAGGGAAGGAGGTGTCTTGTCATAGATTAATCAATTAGTATAGCCTGAAGTTGATGGAGGAGGTGGTTGAATCACAGAGAAGAGCTTTTTCTTAGCTCAGCATCTGGATAGGAGCTTTAAGTCTTTGATGTTCAGAGCTGCAGACTATCCCAGCACAGTTTTATCGGGTGACAAATATGTTGGAAGAAGTTGTGCTCCCTTTCAGCTCAAACACCTAAAATCTCTAAGAGCCACCAGCTTCTGGCCAAAGGAGCTGATTTTCTTCTTTCATGGCAAGTTAATTTGCTACTGAAAATAATCATTTGCACATATTCCCAAATGCATCTCTAGGTTTTACGGTCTCTGCACTATATGCCCACCTTAAAAAGCTTTTCTTTTGGCTGTACCTCTACCACTCCAGCAGGGTAAGAGAATTTTCATCTCAGGGTGTCAGAGCATTTTTCCTTTAGGAGAACCCTACTAAAGGAGACTACTGGAAACAGGAGGCTGAACAGACTCTTTTGCTCTGCAAAAGAACAAAGAAGTTCTCCATGGTTCACAGCTGCAGAAAACAACATGCAGCAAGACTAAAAGCAGGGGAGCTCAGATGACTGTTCTCTAGCATAGACTCGTGATCTCCGAGCACTTGGGACTTGGCAATATTGAAAGCCAGCTCTTCTGAGGAAAAATTACAGGAAGTCTGACCACAGACAAATGTGGCCAAATGGCAGCTTTACATCTCTCTTTGAGGCACTAATATACAAGCCTCCTTTCCTTGCTCAGTGGCTATAGCAGCTCTGGATCAGACCCTCATTTTCCACAAGTTGTTGAATGTGTTTGGCCTGTATCAGCACACACTTAAAAGCTGAAATAGGTGTTGAAGCCAGCCCTATAGACATCTGAGATGGACATCTTGATGCCACATGCTCTTGTGTTCCATGAAGAACTGAACCAAGTTCTCCCAGGATGATTTCACTGCAAGCTTTCTTCCAAAGAGAACAGTTTTCTTTAAATTTTCCATGTTGAATACTCTAAGTGGCTGGACCTTTTGGAAATAACTGTTTCTGAGAGCACAGTTCCTTCACGTGAAGAAGACAGTCTGGACTGCTGCCAATGCCCACTCAGCCCTGGAGATGTTAGCCCTCCCTCTGGAAAAGCTTTTGTTCATTTTGATTGAGCCAGATGAACATTTGGATACGGAGCCCAAGCTCCTAGAGTTAGCATCTGCTACTGTAATCATCCATGTACATATTTATCCCTAGAAAAATATCTCAGCCATCTGATGGCTGAGTGAGGGATTGGCCTGCTCCTACTGGTGCACACATTCCTATATCAATTAGTCGCTGCAAGTTGCTCCATATTGGAATTTTGCCTACGTTACTATTTGCATACAAGGCATATACACATCGTATCATGTAGCTTTACAATTTTGTGTCTGTTTTGGTTCCTACTAATCAAAAGTCCAGGTTTTTTTCTTCTCAGAGGCTAACACACAGCCATGTCAGCTCAATGGATTATTTTTTTCTTAGCAGTCAAGTCAGTTAGGTATTTCTGCTGTTTTCCACAAAGCCAAATCTAGTAAAAAGATTATCACATCAATAAATTGTGTGATTTAAGCTGTAGGAGTAGGCAGATGAGATCTCCCTTGCAAATCTGTTGACATTATTAATGAGTTACAGTTTTAATGCTGAATAAAATCTGAATTGCAAAACTGTGCAGTAAATTTATTCTCATGGCACAGTAGTGCATTTTAGCAGTCTTCCATGACTTTCTCAGCTGGTTCACATGCAAGAGGCACCCGTAAACTAAAGAATTATTTGTTTTTTTTATTGCACCTTTCACAGGTTTCAGCTACCAGAGAGTATTATTTGTTTTGAAGGTTTTAGAAAAGATCAGTGGGGTTAATGAGACAGCAGAAAGTAAGAGGAACAAAAGTCAAAGGGGGAAGGTTCATATGTACTCACAGATCAGTGCAATGAGCCCTTGGAACACTGGACCACCAGGGGTATAAATATGTGTGGAGAAACAGAAAGGTTGCTTGAAATCTTTTACTTAGGGCAGTGGAGAAAGACTGCACATTTCAACACCCTTGATACGTTGCCCAATGTTAAAGCAGTCGTAAGTTCTAAGAAAGAAATATGTCCTAAGTTGTAGATAATAGAAAGCATTCAAAGTGTTGAAAACTCTTCATGGGAAGCAGGAAAAGTACTAAACTACCTAATTTGAATTTCAGGAAGGTTTTCCAGCTTCTCCACTACAGTTTTGGTCCCTCAGTTTTTCTCCTTCTAAAGTTCTGTTGTCTTCCTCCACCTAATGGATGCCACTTGAAAGCCTGTCACATTTAACCTAGTGATGGGTAAAGGCAAAAAAAAAAAGGTGCATAAGGAGCACGGAGGAGTAAATTTTTTTTTTTGAGTTTGGCATGGATCTGAATAAACATTTGAGTTCAAGGCTGATGTTATTTATTTCTCTTTACCTCTGTGGATGAATGGTTAACAGGGTAAAAACCACAATAACCTGTAGCACTGTTTCCACTTTCATGTCTTTACAGGTGCACTGAACTTTGTTTAACTGCATTAACAACACTGGTAGACTTAAAAAGGCAGCATAAAACCTGAAGGAGTAAATGACATGAAAATTCATTCCCAAGAAGACTCAGGCAACCTGATGAAGCAGATTGGGAGAGGAAGAAATATTAATAAATGCTAAAGAGAGCAGATCATTAAAAAGTACTGACAATAAAAATCACTAAGTAGGTAATGCCCTGAATTCTGACTGACAACAGAGATGTTCTGAACCACTTTACAGATTGAAACAAAACCAAAACTTGTTCAACATCTTCAAGTGAAGCTGAAGCAACAAAATCCCCATCATATATATTTTTTGCATTGATTTGAGGACAATCACCTCCTAATCTGTAAGACTGGTCTCTCTGCAGTAGAAGAGTCTCTCTAACAGTTTCAACCCTTGTCAATGTTTTCACATTGTCACATAAGCAAAGCAACTTAAAAAAAAAAACCCACTTGGAAAAGCTAAGAGAAGACTCTCTGGGAAGTTGAGCAGCCACACGGAGGAGGGTTAAGATCTCAGGCTAATCGACACAGCTGTACCTTACCTGGGTCTTCAGTTTAACACCTCCACACGCCTCTACCTTCCTCTGGACACAACAAGTACTGGGATCTGGAGCATTTGACCTTCCCCAGCTCTCTAGCAGAAACTCCAGTGCAACCTTTACCTCCAGCAAGGAGCTGTGTTCCTTTTCCCCCTCGTGTTCTGCGCAGAGCAATCTAATACACCTCATCATGTGGTGTGTTGCTATAGCAGCAATGAATCCAGCTGCTGCAACACAAAAGACTGACAAAAAGTTGGGTTTTTTTCCTGTCCACCCACCCGGTAAAAGTCAGGGTTGTTTTCTTGTGCAGCAATTCTAACCCAGATAGGCCCATGTCACCTGTGAAAGCTAACTAATGGAAAAGTCTAAAAAGAGAGACACGATTAAACTATAGGGTTTGCTTTGGGGGGCAACTTGGGGTTTATTTTTAAGAAAACAAATGACTCAGTAGTATGAAATCAACACCCGTTAAACAGATAATCATTATTTTTCTGTTCCTGTCATTCACTGGTTTCAAAGTCTAGGTCCTTATCTCCACAGGTACTGCAATCACAAAATCATGCCCAGCAGTCAGAAATTCACTGGTAATACAGGTACAGATACAATGCCAGTAAAGGTGAGGAACACCAGATTTATACCTTCAGAAACAAAACAACCATGCACTTTCATCGCTGTGGTCTGGAAAAATCTTTAACAATTTTTTTTGCTTGGGGAACAGAAATAAATTTATCTGGAAAATGCTAAATAATCATTATTAATACTGCCATACTAGATTAAGCATGAGCACTAACCATAGCAGAGCCTTTTGAGTTAAACATTGATGCTTTACAGCCTCAAATGTATTCTTGCACTACTGAGACACCTTAGTAATATGATTCAAAGTTTGCCTTGGGAAGTGTACTAGAATACAAGAATTACCACACTAAGGTCCCAGTCTAGTAACTGAGTCTTGGAGAAAAAACTCTTCCTGCTAAGCAGGGCCATATTCTTCCTCCAGCAGTTTCAGCAGAGAAAGGGACAGAACACGTAAAGTAGCCAAGTCTTTCACCTGCAGAAAGCTGCTGCGAGAGCAGGGACTGAAGTGGCAGCAACTTGATACCTGCAATAAGAAACTGGGTCTTGCTTTTCTGAAGTGGTCCTAATGAGGGTTTCCCAGGAACCTGCCTTCCCCAAAACGTGCTAGGCATTTTGACTAGGACTAACTGCTCCTCATTTTTAGGATTAAAAGCCTGTTCAGGGTGTGAAAGATACTATTGCTCCAGAATGTAGTCCAGCAACTACATCATCAAAAAGCTAGGGTTAACTTTTCTATTTAGTTCTCCATTTGTCTAAATGTAATGGAAGATATAGAAAAAAAAAAAAAAAGCTACTGCTATCATGGACCTCAAACCACTCTGTTAGAGAGTCCAAAATAAAAATAAAATCCTAATTACTAATTCATTCTCTTTTACTGCTTTATAAGTAGAGTCAAACTCTATCCAAGTTAATTCATAATATTTTTACCCTGTTTTCATACAAGACTTGCCAAAGCTGTTTGTGGAATCTGCATCTTGCTGTATCTGTCAGCAAAAGCTGGCTTTGGAGTTCACAGATCTCCAGTTTTGAAGATGCTCAAAGTAGCAGCTGTTCTAAGAGACCTCTGAAGTTGGAAAACAGCAATGCAGGCTCCTGGAAGAGTCACCTTACTTTGCCTTGAAATAGTTATTTACCTATTGATTCACATTTAAAATTCTGTCTGGCACTCTGGATACAGGGTCAAAACACATGGTGCGAGAGGATTCTCCTCACAATAATTTCTACAGTTACTCAATGCCATCCTCTTTTTAATACACTGTGAATTTTCTTCCCCTGATGCTGATGATCAGAATAGCTAGGCCATAAAGCACATCCTGAAGTTGTATAATGTGTTTGAGTTTCAATTGCTATGCAGTTGTTTAACAACTCTGTGTTAAGTACTTCACCCAGAAAAAAATGCAAAAAAGTCCCAGAAGCTGAAAGGCAAGCAAACCTTCCATGCACATCTATTAATACTACAGTCTGTCTTGAGTACTTTTAGTGGCTTCACTCAGATTCTGTATACAGTAAAAAAAAAACTAAAAAAGAAAACATACAGAGAGAGTCTAATAGACTATTCAACAACATCACCTGTTGGAAAAGAAATGAACACAGGATTTTGAAGAGCAATATCCCTCACTTTGAACCAACAAATGATCCAGGTCAGGTAGCTGAAGCTGCAGGCTGGAGCCCCAGCAGAAGTCTCCCCCACTCCATGACCAGAGAGCTTTCCCACTCAACAGGACTTGAAGTCGTACAGCACCTGCTCACTGTTTACGGAAGGGCTGACAACACACAGATTAACAGAGCCATAATCTCAATAATTCATGGCTGCTCTGATGTCCCAAGGCCAAAAGCAGCTTCCCGTTTCACTTGATTTCACACTTTCACAGTCCTTATCTTTCCTGCTGTGTTCCCCCCAAACCCAGTTCTCTGGAAATTCCAGTTTTAGAAATTGTGCCTGTCAGTAATGGAAGACAGCCCTGAACTCTTCAGGTTTTGGTTTTTTTTTTTTAAACACAGGTAGTCACCTGGAATGTGCTAAGGAAGGTGGAAACCCACTTCCAGGTGGCAGTTACTTTTGCACAGAAAGGGTCGGGCATGGCTTGAAGCATCATCGCGTGCTCACTGTTCTGGAACAGAGTGAGTTAATAACTACCTGGGAAATGCAACAGGAGAAGGAGCCAATGTCAAATGCACTCAGAGGAAGGTTACTCTGCCTTTCTTTAAACACCTGTTGGCCAGGGGCTACCTGACACAGATGGCATCAAGCACATGTGTGCTTCTGAGATGAATGGCTATTCTCCCATCAAAATCCTCTCCCGTAAGAAATGCTACTGAACCTTCTAGAGGGCTCTGTTCCTACTGCCTTAGGATAACTGATCCTTTCCCACAATACTCAAACCATACAAAAGAAAGGTAAAGCCTGGCTCCTGTGAGTGCTGACTCCCTCTGGATGAACTCAGCCTGCAGCAGGTGCCAAGACTTGACTTTCCCTTTAAAAGGCAGTGTGAGCACAAGGGATGAGTGATGGCACTGCTCCAGCACTTCCAAAGCCAAGCAGGAAACGGCACAGGAAATCACATATTGCTGCCCCACTTTCCTGACAGCCAGCATGACTTCCTTCACAGCACCCCTGCCCAAGCACCAGGCAGCTGCTTGGGCCAACAGGCAGAAAAGGCCTCCCTAGAGCTTCCCAGAGGGCTGAAGTTGGGCTGCAAACCCAGGAGATGGCGAGATACTAAAAGCAAACAACTTGTGGTTGGGTCTGTTTCCTGCCAGATTTCTGAGCCAGAGATAATCAGAGTTTCAGGCTTCCTTTATACAGAGACCAGTGCCCAGTCTTTCCTCATTTAATTGCTTTCATAAGGAGCCAGGACCATTAAGTCCCATCGATCCAAGATGCATCCTGGCTGAGCCAGCCTCTGTGTCTCAGCAGAGCTGCTGAGCACAGTGCAAGGGCACCCAGCTGGCTCCTGAGGGGCGTCAACAAGATGTGCCAGCTCTGACTCACAGCCGCCATGCTGGACCCAGGCAAATCTTGCAGCCACTTGGACATCACCACCAGGTGCTCCTCAGGGATCTGGGCTCTGCAAGCCCCGACAACATGGATCCAGTCTGGCTTTGCAGAGCCTCTAAGCCCCATGCAAACCACTGCAGGGGAGGGCAGGGCCAGCCAGAGGGCATGGCTGTGGCTGCACCAGTGCTAACAAGCCCAGCTGGGCTCAAGCTGACCCGGATGCCCTTCTCAAATTAAAATGCCTCAGGCCACAGAGGTGGAAGTACAACACAGAATCCTCTCTGTGGAGGAGCTGCTTCACAACACTGCAACTATTTTGTTCCAGTTCTAGCTCTGCTGGAAGGCAGAGGGAAGAGACAGGAGAGAGCAGCCCTGGGTTGGCATAGGAGAGGCCTCGCACCGAAGGCAGGCAGAGTTTGTGTTACGAAACTGCATCCTTATCTCGTAATAGCTGAAAAGAGGTTGTGACAACTACACAACTAAAGTCTTTACAGCTCCTCCTTCCCCCTCCCTATTCCCTCCTCCCTGAGGATCCAACTATCTGGTAACTGGCAGTGCCTGCCACTGGCAGCCAAACAAACACTCAAGCCCTATGGTTCAAGAACCCAGTGTCCCAAAAAATTATTTCGATTATTTGATGAGTGGGATTTCTCACACAGTGTGTGCCTCTAGTTGAGATTAAACTCTGAATGCAAAATAAAGCACTTCATGCTAAATAGGTCAGAATGAACAAAAGCTCTTTGAAGCTGGGCTCAGCCTCTCTTTTTGCCTACCAGTGATGGACTCCTGGGGTGGCTGGGAAGACAGGTGTTCATCCAGGTATGCTGCCACACCAAGCCAAACCAGGAACCCTGCCTTGGCAGAGAGCAAGTGCAGCAACCCTGCCTGCACACACCTCCATGGATGCCTGCAAGGAGCCTGCCAGCCTCTCAGCTGGCTCCTACAGGACTGCTGAACAACTGAGAAAATCCAGACACATGGGCAAAGGAGGAGAAAAACAGAGGAAGAAAGCAAGCAAGTAAGGAGGATATACATAATTTCCAGCCTATTTTTCAACATTCCTACCTCTTCCCCAAGAGTGCCTGTGAACAGCCTAGGAACTGGAGGGTTTGACTTGTGTTCCCCATGCTGCTACAAGCAGCACATTTCTTTCCAACACAGGACTGGTCTGTGCAATTCCCTTGTTAACTGCTGGTGGGCCACTAGGAATTTTTGCTCACTATTTTGAATTGTTTCTGCATTTCTCCTTCCCGGGGAGAACTCACCGGCCACCACAAAACATTGTCATACATTTGCCTTCCATGTCAAGACTTTGTCAAGTCAGGTTTTGCATTTCTTCTCTCTCTTTTAGGTGCTTGACATTCAAGGTTCCTTGCCTTGTCCTGCTGCCCCTCCAGAGAAGGGTTACTATGGCACTGAATGCAAGGCCAGGGATGAAGGAGCACTGTAACACTAGGGGAACAAATGTTTGAAGACTGGACGACAACTCTACAGCAGAGTGACAGCTTGAGCACTTCCAAAGTAACACAGCAAACATGGAAACAGAAGGGGCCAGGGAACAGTTTGATAAAACAGCTTATTTCTAATGTTTCTCAAAAGGATATGTTAAAAAAAATCCACGAATAAGCTGGCAATTAGGTTCCCTACCACCATGGTCGCTTCTACACTCCTGCAGAGATGATTTCATATGAAACACATTTCTTCATTTATATTTTAACACACTTCTGCAAAGGCAATAGCTCAAACTGCCTCAAAAACCATCGGGACTAAATCAGCCCAGCCACTGGCCTCTGGCCACTCACCCAAAAGCAATGGGGCTGCTGCCAGTCCTGCCCAGGCCTCCTGCTCTCCTGTCCCCCACCACTGCCCACCCATCAGCAGCTCAGGTGTGACATGTGTGCTGGGGGCACACATTGCTGTGACTGGCACGCAGTCATGGCACAACACAGACGCCCTTTTTTTCACATTGGGCAGACAATTTTAAAAAAGGGTGCAAGGTCACTTTGAGCAGTTTCATGATAAATCACCTTTAAGACATAAACAGACGTAAGCAATGGACGAGGTGAAGGCAGCAGACAGCTTGAATTTGCATATATTCTATTTTAAGCACCTAACATGAATGACCTGAATTACCCATGTAGAGACACCTGCCTCTACGATGAAGTTACTGGGAATTGCTGCTCCTAACACTGTTATCTGAAATGCATCCAAGTTGGATGCTTAAAGCAGATGGTATCAGTACATCTCCTAAGGTTCTGCTCTAAGTAGACAAACCCTAACCTCTTTTAAAATGAACAAAATAAATGACAGGAGTGCAAGCTAAAATCCAGGTCATCCAGGGGCTGTAGGGCCCTTTTGCAGAACCCCCTTTTGCCAGGGTGGTTATAGCTGCTGAGGGCTTCTGCCTGAAGCTCATCCATATATTGCCCTCACCTAACCAGCACAAACTGAAGAAGGTCAACCCAGTAGAGAAAAACAAACCTTGTGGGCAAAATGGAGGCCAGCCAAGGAGGTGGGTGGAAGTCAGGAAGTGCCACCCTTCCCTCTGAGTCAGTGCTTGTGCCACGGGTGGATGGTGAGTGACAGTGGATGTTCTCAGAACCAGGGCTTTTAGACAAGGAGCTGAGCAATATTTCTGATCACCTATCATTATGAGTCATGCAGGTCTTCTCCATAATATTCTGCCCTGCAGTACCGGCCAGATTATGTTATCAGTAGATAATTTTGATTGCTAAAGTTTCCTTAGCAGTTTCAGTCATACATAGCAGTCTTCCTTGCTTTCTGATCCTAGATCCAGGTTCCTCTGATAGGAAGGGGTATTAAGATTCCTGCAAATACAAAGCTTTATACAGTCTCCCAGAATGTTTAATCCCTATGATTATTAGGGATATATTTACATACTGTGATTATCAAATTTTGTGTGATTTTGTTAAGTTTGAGGGGATTTTTTTTTGCCTACATCTGTCACAAAATATAAAAATTCTGCCTTCTAAGAGATCTAAGAATTTCCTTTTTTCAGCTTTGCATAAAGTATACATGGTGATGTTTGCCTCTGTAGATATGTGGTAGGAATCCTGTTAGCATTTACATATGCCTCCCTAGATACTTATTCCATGCTTTAATTAACCCTAGGATTTGAGTCTTTCATGAGAAAATTATCAAGTAGGGCCACCGTAGTGTGATTTAACCATTCGGCCAGAGGGAGACAAGGATATTTTATTTTCAAAATTACAAAGGCTATGCCAACAACCTTTTAAGTACAGTAGTTCACTGGCAGTTATAGCACCATGATAAAACTGAAGATAGCACCATGACATTAGTAGTTGAAAAGCTAAAATGGATATGCATGTCTAGCCTGTTTTTGTTTTACCTAGTTTAAGGGTATCAAGAGAAGGGAAGGGAATATCTGACAGCCTGGCATTTTATTTACAGCTTGGCACAAACTATGAGAGAAACTGATGTGCAGCACTCATCCAGTTCCTCATCTGTGATAAACATTAAGCTGCCACAAATTTCAGAAGAGCTAAGCATCTCTATTTGAGAGCAATCCTGCAGTCTGGCAGGTGGAGTGGGACTGGAGCAAAGAGGCCACCAGCTAAATGAGACCTCAGGACCACCCCTGATCTCACCCACCAGTCCCAGGCCCTGGGGACAGCAGCAACAGCCCCATCTCTGTGGGCCTCCTGCTGCTAACCCAGGGCCAGCTGACTGAGCCTAGGAGGGGTTTAGGCTACCTGAAACACCACTGAACAGACAGTGCACACTTCACCATCTGGAGCTTTCCTCCTCAGCCACGAATGCCAGAAACCTTATTTCAAAGAAAAGAAAAAAATCCATACATTCCTCATCCATATGCTACTGGGAGCTGACTGCCTCTCTGAAGCTGAACCTGTCTACAGGTCAGGTCTGCAGGTTTCCAGACAACAGGGGAAGAACCAGACCCAGCTGATAGGTGAAGTAAACAGTGCCCAACACCATGGCAACGAGAACAAATTCCTATCTATCTGCTTTCATACATGTCTTCTCAAGCTTGCTGCTGTGTTCCTGTGCTGCCAGGCAGCATGAGTATTCTTGCTGTGGAGCTGCAACAGCATGCCTCCCTCAATGCTATGAAAGTTATTTTGCCCTCAAGCAGCAGAAACCCGAACACAATTTTGTTTGACAAGGCTTCTCACTAAAAAAAGAACCATAGTATTTAACATGAACAGTCCTTAAAAGACGCAATCAACTTTATTTAAAAAAAAATAAATCACATCTTCAACTTTCAAATATGCCATTATTACACAGTATGTAAAATTACTTCAAATAAAAAAAGTCTATAAATAAGTATATATTTATTTCCTTTTGTTTGCTTTATAGTTTGAGCATTTTGTACTTCTATTTGCACAGCTTTTTAATATAAAAGCAGAGGAGAGTAGTAACAGTATAAAAGTAACACGTACAAGAGTCTAAAGGAAATGCATTAAGCTAGAAGTATTTTTAACTCTTACTTTAATATTTGATTACACTTCATGGCACTCCTCTACATTTTTGAAGGAAGGCAATAAGTAGGATTTTGCTACAATTTTACATATTGCTTTATTTTCTTACCCCCAGTGTTTTTACCTATAGTGCTTTGCCAATGGCCATCTTTTGTCCTTTTTAGCAACTTGCCTAAGTAAGTCTCGGAGATCAGCAGGAAGCAGCAACATGCCTGAGATACTTCCACCTCCACTGCTCTTAACTGAGTGAATGTAAGTGAGAAGAGCCCCAGAATTCTGGAGAGGATCCAAAACCACATTCATGCACGGAATTTAGAGAAACAGATTCAAGGCTGCCTTACCTGGTGCAGCACCTTGCTGTTTGTGCTGGCCCAAGGCAGTCTCCACCCACATCACAGACAAACCAAGCACAAGGTAAGGCTGTGTGTACAAGCCTAAATCCTCTGCCATTTTATCCATCATATTTTGCAGAACACATCTCCATCACCTGGTTGACTTCAAGCAGGCAAATCAGATGTAAACTGGCTCTTTGTAGGTCCTGTGTCACATCTAAGGGCCAGTATTTCTGAACAGACTCACTGCTGGAGGTCACTGTGCTCCCACACAGCCAAAGCACAAGTGAGGCTCACTGAAACTTAGCTGGCTCCTTCACCCCTGCTCTGCTCTGTGGAAGAAACTCTGCTTTTGAATTCAGTGAGTCCAACTAAGCATGTTCCTAAACCTTGGGAGGACTGGAAACCAATAAATCTTGCATTGACAGAGATGCAACTGTTCAAAAGAAAAACAACTCTTGATTTTCATTTATGAGTCTATTAGCATTTTTTTTTAATTCATGCACTGGGATGTAGAGGTTTCCCTCTCCCTAAATCTCTTTGAATGCATGTTATTGTGTCTTCTTTTTAATTTAGCAAAGCAAAAATGGACAGATTTGGGAAATCTATTACTACACAGAAAGAAATGGCGTGAACTAAATAGGGCACCATCAACAATTACAATAATAGGTAGGTATAGCTGTGTCTGTCTGCTATTAGCACGGAAGATAAGTACAAGGAATACAACTGTGATGAATGTAAAAGCCTTCCTAGAGAAATCTTTGAGGAAAATGTGATTATAAACAGTAGGTAAACCACAGTGCAGGTTTTTACATGACTTTTACCAAGGCAAGCCTGATTTTCCTGCTGGGAGTATGCTGAAGTACAGTTATACGGGGAACAAAAGGAAAGATGCAAGAAGACAGAACAAAATAATGACCATCGTCTTGACCATCATGTTTCAGTGAAGGTTTTTTTTGGTGGTTTTTTTTTTTTTTTTGGTCATTGTGCAGCACATGAAACCCTCTCCAGTGTCCAGCTGAGTGCACTGGAATGGGACCTCTCACTGCTTTCATCTGGCCATACAATACACATGCCACTGTCCAAAGAGCTTTAAGTGCAAGATGGGACCTCGATCATAATATCCACACCTACTTTCACTTTGACTTATTTAAGTGTGACATATGCAGGAAACGGAAGAGCATCCTGGCTAAAATTAGTCAGGTTGGATGTCTGCCATGAACTCAGGTGGCTGAACAGGGTTCCAGCTTCAGCTGCAACCAGTTTGTTGCAATCTTCAGCCATGAAGCCTGAAACAAACTTGACATTTACTGTAACAACCCTATTCCCAAAATGGCAAGTGGTTTCTACCCATATCTGGTGGGCTCACCTGGAAGACCCTTTCCTAAGTCCACCCCCTTTTTTACTGGGCATGCCTCTGCAGGGGAGAGGTCCCCAGAAAGGCTGGGAGAAGCTGTGGGCAGCTGCCTCCCTAAAACTGTGTGGAAAAACTCAACCACAGCCAAGAGCAGCTTGAAAATAGAGGGATAAGATGGTGAGACCCAGTAGGAACTAAAGTAGCCAGGAGAGGTATCACCCCTGAGCTGGGTTGCTGGGGAATCCATCTGGGATTGTTGGACAGAGTGAAGGCTGTGGGTAGCACAAGTACTGCTGAAGCCAGCTGTCTGATTTGCCTTCTCCTGACATTTATTCAAGTGATTTCCCTTGAAAACATTCCATACAGAGTTTTGGCATAAAGCATTCTGGCAGAAAAATCTGTAAAGAGTTAATACGTTTGGTTTCCAGCTCTGGCAGGCTGGATTCATTTCCTACTTACATTCAAATGAAAATCTTCTCCCTGTGCTTTTCCAAAGGAAGAGAAGTTCCCATTCCATTTGAGAAGATAAGCAGCCTTTTGCTCTAGAGAGGCCAGTGTGGGGAAAGTGTAGGAATGATGTTGATTAAAAGAGAGGCAAAACAGTCCCTGCCTTCCTGAGGAGACCCTAAACAATTCTTAAAACACCACACTAGAACAGCCTGGAGGTTCATATTGGAAAAGTGACCCTCAGGATTGGGTTCCTGATCATTTAAAAACAGAGCACCAACCCAAACTGCATTCATATTAAGTAAATCAGTAGTTTTAACTAATTTCCACTTAACAAAGAAATTTTTAAATTTTATTTTGAAGAATGTGGTGAAATATATTTTAGCAATTTCACTGTTGTTAATTTAAGCTCTAGTTTTAGTATCAGCTGAAAAGTAAGGTATTCTCAGTTTATTGTCTTTGTTTTGGAAACATTTTATTTCCTTCATTTTTACCTAAATTTAACTACAGTTGTTTTTTATTTCAATAGCAACGTTTGGTATTTGTATCGGGCAATCACCATAGCAAGAAGGTATCTGTAACTGTGAACCCAACAGAATTGTTATCAAAACAGTTTTAGAAACAATGTTTGACAATTTATAAAATGCCACATATTACAGATATAATCAGACCCATACTATTCCCTGAAAACAAAAGAAATTAAAATTAATTTCTGGCTAAAGTTATGGATAAAGTTCAAAAGATAAATGACCAATCCCCCTTGACTTTTCATATGGTCCCCTGACCACACTAAACCTCAGCATTTAAATGGAAGCATGATCCCTAAGTCTTTGAATTTTTTGCTGAGAGGAATATATAGGATTGTCACCCATAGCACGAAAGATGAAAGAGGACAAAAATTATAAAACAGGGAGGGTTTTGATTTAATTGCGTATGAAAGATCAGCAGAGACATTTGGGAAGCCAGATCTCCCAGTGCCATGTCACATTTCACCTACAGCTCTCCTAAAACTTAGCATTGTGTGCTCCTACGTTCACTGACTGCCAGTTGCCTCATCAATGAGCTGTATCTAATCATGTCTCCTTTCTCCTGCAGCCTCAAATTTCCCACTCCCATTCTACTAAAAAGATGCATGCCAATGAGAATGCACCGCCAAACTTGATTAAACTTCTCCCCTTCTGCCTCTGCTCTGTGAAATCATATTTTATTTCATGTGTACCTGACAGGTGGGAAGAGGGGCCAGGACTCCAGCACTCACTTCCTCACACCTGAGAGACACTGGAAGTCCCCAGCTATGTACGGGAGCTGGAGGACACACAGACCTATTCCCTTCCAGATCCAGCCCTTTCTGAAGACAGAAGTTTCTAGCCTTCAGGCTAGTGCTGTGCCTGCAACTTTACCCTTGTTTTCCTGGTACATGGATGTACAAGGTACAGTGGCTTCTTCCCAAGCTCATGTAAGAACCCCTGATCTTGCCTCTATTCCAGACGTAAATCAACAAAACACATTTTTATGACAGGAGGGATTTCTCTCAGCTACTCTTCATCTTCGATGGAAGCTGTAAAGTACTCCTAAAAGACCTTCTAAACCCTGTACTTATCTTGAGTTTAGAGGGATCCATTCCTCCTTAGCCAGCTTTGAACATATTAAAAACAATGTCTGTTTGCATCCCAATGCAACTTGTTCTTCTTTCTAAAGCATTTTTTCAGCAATTTTGGACAAAAGGAAACCTGAGTCACTGAATGTTTGTATAAAGAGGAGAGGACATTCAAGATACACAAGAATCCTGATATATTTTCACCTGCAAGCAGGAAGAGCAGAGCCTGTTAGATGACTAACAAGGTGTCCACTCTCAGGGATGATTCTCCACATCAAGCACTGCAGGAGAAAACCTTCTATGACCTGAAGAATTGAAACCCTTTATGACCTGAAGAGATAAGTCCAGGAAACGGAGGTGACTGCCCTCCTGGAATCCAAGCACTTGGGAATGACTGCTGCATTATACTGTGGACCTCCAAATTAAGCACTTGCCTAAATATTGATAATCTTGACATTATCCTTATCTATCTTTACAGATGTTATTAACATGTCTACAGATAAATAGATAGCTAGGGATTTGTATGTGATGACATCAAGTTGAATACAGCTGCAGATTATTAAACCAGTTTAAATTAACTAGTACCCAGCCAGTCAGAACTTGAGAGCAAGAATGCAAATAAAGTGTTTGTGTGTCCTGGGCACCTGGCCTGGGCAGCCAGGGCAGCAGCCACTACAGAAACTGCTGAAATGTCTGCAGATCATACAGCAACCACAGCCAACATCAGCATGACAGGTCACTCAACTGTGGTAAAAAAATGCATAATGAAATGGATATGGACTCCTGCACTGGAAAATGAAAGCTTTCTGGAGTGAGGGAAGCAAGGCCCAAAACTCAAACCACACAGAGCAATATTTTTATCTCTTTATACTGCAGGAGAAGGGACAAATATACCCCACAGCTTAAGCAATGTGACTCTACATCCATTCTGACTCTCCTCTGGTAGCATTAGTCCATCAGACCTGTTTGCTTTGCCTTCAATGGGATCTTATTATGGCTAATTATGACAAAATTTTCAGAAAAACTGTAATTAAAAATTTGGTTTTTAAAGGATTTTTTTCTACATTTACCTTGAAAATACCATACTCAACTAGTTACTTAAAAATCAAAGCTACTGATGTTCAGGGAAAACTGTGGATTTCTGTTTCCACTTTTTCCTTTGAAATTCTGCTTCTGAACTTGCCCCACCTGACACCAAAACTTTTGTTTCTCTCCAGTTCAGTAGCAACAAGGTTGCTCTCCACGTGGAAATTATTTTAATAGTAAAACATACCAGACACTTTGCAAAAATACTTCAAAATGAAATGCATCTTTGAAATTATAATTTATATTTTGTTATTACTGAGAACATTGTATTTTAAGAACTATTCCAGAAAGGGACACGAAGCAAGTTGTAAAATCTTAAGGAATACAGTAAAAGGAACAAAATTCATAACTGGGTGTAATATTTTTGGTTTACAACAGGAAATTGGTTTTAGAAAAAAGTTACAAAAGGACACTCATGTTAGAAATCACTTGTAGTCAAGTATTTGCAATAAATACTTAAAACTAGTAGCTGACTGTGGAGGGAACTTTCCAGTTCTGCTGCCATTCTTTATTTGAGCTGTCCTAATGGAATCCTGGGCTCAGATTCTTTTGAGCCTGGAGGAATGAGTGGGGAGCTGTACCTAGGACTTGTTTCCAGCATCCTGATCCTCACCACACAGATGCAAAGGACGAGGTTTTGAGAATATGCCAGGCACCTGGGTACCTCACCTTGTCTGCAGAGAGCAAGTGGCTCACAGACAGTGCATGAGAAAGCCCTGATTTTCCAGAACACAGTTCTGATTTTCCAGATGGGAAGCTTGCCTAGGAGGTTCTGTTTGGTCCATTTTTCTTGCTTAGTACAGTTGGCAGGAAGGAGAATGAACCAACTGAGAGAAGGGCAATCAGGACTCTCCCCTTTGTGTAGTCAGCCCACACCTGGCACTATTTGCAGCTCAGTACTGTAACCTCTGTTTCCCTTGAGGGCACCTTAAAATCTTTGTTCAGTTCCTGATTTATTCTCCTGTGAGGGCAGTTTAAACCTCCATTCTCCCCAGAAGTGATTAACTTCACTTAACTTTTGTTACAGCTAAATCCAGTACTGGTACCTTTAAATAAATGTTTTTCTTTTTGCTTTTTTTCCTAATGACAGTGCTGAAAACAAACAGAAAGCAATCAAACGAAAGATAATTGAAATCAGCTTATCTGCTCAGACACTTCAGCAAGCCTTGCTGAGAGAGTTCAAAATTTGCACCTGAAATATCAGATAATTTCTTACAATGTACTGTGAAAAGCCAAGTTGGCTGGGACTTTTCCCAATACAGATTGATGGGTTGGAAGGGACTTTAAAGATCATGTACTTCCAACCCCCTGCCATGGGCAGAGACATCTTTTACTAGACCAGGATGCTTAAAACCTCATCCAACCTGGCACTGAACGCTTCCAAGGATGCAGCATCCACATCTCTATGCAACCTGTTCCCATGCCTCAACACCCTTATAATAAAAAATTCTTCCTCACATCCAACCTAATGTCAGCTTAAAGCCATTGCCCCTTGTCCTTTCAGTATCAGCCCTTCTAAAAAGCCTCTCCAGCTTCCTTGTAAACTGTCTTCAGGTATGGACAGGCTGCAACAAGGACTCCTTGGAGCCTTCTTTTCTCAAAGCTCAACAATCTCAACTCTTTTGGGTTGTGTTGACTGGAGAGGTGCTTCAGCTTTTTAATCATCTCCATGGCCTCCTCTGAACTCGCTCCAGCAGGTCCATGTTGCTCCTGTGTTGGGAACCCCTGAGTGGGACACAGGGGGAGAATCCCCTCTCCCACCCAGCTGGTCAAGCAGCTTTGGATGCTGTGCAGGACACAACTGGCTTTCTGGGCTGCAAGAGCACAGAACTGGGTCATGTTCACCAGCACCTCCAAGTCCTTCTTCTCTGGGTTGCTCTCAATCCGTTCTCCACCCAGCCCATATCTGTATTTGGGATTGCCCTGACCCAGGTGTAGGACTTTGCACTTGGCCTTGTTGAGCTCCATAAAGTTTGTACAGGTCCAACCCTGCAGCCTGTCCATGTCCCTCCAGCGTGGTGACCATACCACACAAATTTGTCACCTGCAAACCTGGTGAGGGTGCACTCAATCCCACTCCCCACGTCACCAACAAAGACATCCAGCAGTGCCAGTCCCACTACCAGCCCCTGAATGCCACAAGTCACTGCTCTCTACTTGGACATCAAGCCAATGACCTCAACAGTTTGAGTATGACCATCCAGCCAATTCCTTATCCACTGAGTGGTCCATCCACAAAATCCATTCTGTCTTCCCTTTTTAAAAGTGGGGGTTGTGTTCCCCCTTTTCAGTGGGAACGTCATCAGACTGTCACAGCCTCTCAAGTATGATGGACAGTGGCTTAGCCACATCATTTGCCAGTTCCCTCAGGACTCAGATACACTTCATCAAGTCATAAGGAATTCTGCACCTTCAGGTTTTTCTGATGGTCTAAAACCTGATTTTCTCCTTCAGTGGGTGTTTCCTCATTCTCTCAGTCCCTGCCTTTACCTTTTGTGACTTGGCTGGTGTGGTGGGACCACTTGCTGGTAAAAATTGAACCAAAAAAATGTATCTGAGTACCACAGCCTTCTCCATGTCCCACATAACCACATTCTTTTGCAATCATACTTAAAAAACTATCCAGGCAAATTGAAACAAAGAGCATATTCATAAAGATTGCATTATGCTCCTAATTTGTCATTCAGGGAGATTCTGGCTTAATTCCCTGTTTGTTCTGATTCCAGTCCCCTGTCTATAAAACAGGATTAATAGCACATCTTATCTCATAGCATTTTTCTGGGGACACAGACACTTATGAGCCTGGTGTGATAATAAGATCACATAGACAAGAAGCTTAGAAATATCCAAGACAGACCATTCCTGTTAGCACTGTCTGGACAATAACCCAACAGGCTCAGCATCAGCCGGATATGAACACAAGGACTACCTTGCTCCTTTGAGCCCTGGGTGCTGTTTGTTACAGCAGAGGGAAGTGCAAGCAAGCCAGACCAGACAGAGACAGCTGGGAGAAAGGCAAGTTCCTGGGCAGGAGAGTGGCCTGGGACACCAGAAGACATTGGGGAAAAGGAAAGAAGTGGGCTGAGTAACAGGTAGACATGATGAAAGATAGGATCAGTGCAAGGGAGAAGGGACACAGCAGAGGCAAATGATGGTGAAAATAGAGAGGGGAAGGTGTAAGCAGCTTATAAAGGAAACTTCCTTGCAAGGCACACATCCCTCACCTATGAATCATAACTATTATTAATGATCATTAATTCATGCTTATATGAACCTGTCAGTAGTTTCTGGAGCTGTTGAGTAAACCCAGCCTGGAGCCAGTTCAGGTCTTAATGGAGATTTTCTCAGAATTTTGAATTCCTA
Organism: Aegithalos caudatus; assembly: GCA_013389925.1. Classification (NCBI taxonomy): domain Eukaryota; kingdom Metazoa; phylum Chordata; class Aves; order Passeriformes; family Aegithalidae; genus Aegithalos; species Aegithalos caudatus. The sequence continues at coordinate 268,674 of WEIU01016032.1, read as the reverse complement.
TGTTCCTTGTGTCCTGTAACAGCACTGGCAGTGTCACCTCCAGGGAGCCTGAGTGCTTTACATTTCTCACTCCATGCAAACACAAAGAAACGCAGTTAAATTATCTCACGTAACACACACACAGTCTCCTTGCAGTGTAGCTGCACAGAGTAAAATACCATTCCTTCTTAACCAAAGACATCACTCCCCCCACCAGGATAACATAAAGATTAGCTGTGAAGAGCATGAAGGAAACATTGATCAGTTGATTTTCACTCACGACCCACGTGATAACCACATGTCCTGAGCACTCAGCCCTTAACAGTTCATCAGTTTCATACCTGTTAGCCTCTCTCTAAACTGTTGCATAAGTAAGGAGATAAGAAAACAGCAATGAGCATTACAACATGCCTTGGATTTCACTGCTCTTTGTGAAAAAATAAATGGACCGCACATAAAGGTTGAGCTGAAGATGAGGGCTCCTTCTTTCTCTCCCTAATTCAGTCAGCATAAAAGCTTTCAGACATTTCTTCCCTCAACATGAAAAGGATAAAGCAGCTGTTAACACAGGCTGTTATTCAGGAGGCTGTTAACAGAAACCAGGCAGAAATGTATAGCTCTCCCTGTCTCTCACACATCAGTGTCAGGGCACAGTCTAATAACTGAGCAAGAAATCAAGTGAGCCATAAGTCTAAACATCCTACTGTCTCACTAATGCAACTGCACCAGTTTTCATCCTTCTGCCTAATAGTGCTTAATGGTCACCAGAGTGACATGAAAGCCACCATCTTCTGAGGAAGGAAAGGATTCCCCAAGGAATTCACCCAGGTATGCACTAGGACCAAATGCAATGTGTGTGTGAGAAATCTCTTTCGTGTTTATTTTGACATCTTGACAAATTTATTTGCTAAAACAATAAATACAGCTCTGGCATTGTTGTGTAGCTCTTTTAAACAGTACAGGCTTTTGTAGACTTCTTGTAAAGGACCTCTAAATGGTACAGGATTTTGTAGTAATTTCCAGTATCTTACCACAATTTCCAATCCAATCAGCTCAAAAACGAAATGGTAAGACACAAATCGAAAGCCCATTGCACTGAGCAGAGACCTTCAGATTAAATTTCTAAACTGAGTAGCTGCAAATGCCCTTGGGAAAATCTTTGTTTACTCTCAATACCTTTGTTTGTGAATGCTCTATGTTTCACTAACTACTGAACACATCAGTACTTCAATTGTAGGGCAAAATAGTACTTGCCAATGTTTTTACAGACCAGGTTTTCCCTTGCCCCAAGCCCCAGAGTTTCAAATACTATTCACACACATATTATTATGTTCTTGCTATTTCCACAAAGGCCTTAGAATTACACTGAAACCTGGCCACAGAGTGAAAGCAAAATTGTGATTCTTCTCCAAATCTCAAAGGGCACTTGGCTGCAGGACCTACTCTGCCAATGCACACCCAAAGGCAAGTGGACCTGGCTCCTTATTCACAGCAGTATAAATGTGGTGATGGTACTGATTTAGCTGTGGATGTTTCTGGTCCAGCAAACTAAGCCAAATGGCTGCTAACTTCCAGAGTGTTTTCTAAAGGTGAAGTAAGTCAGAGTAAAAATGTCTATGCTTATTAGACTGGGAAATCAACATTTTGGAGGAAACCCATTATAATGTGGGATGGTGAATGAGAAAGGAACTACTGATACACTGCAAAATTGTGTAGCATCAGGGTGACACTGAGACACACAGAATTAGGCATAATACTGAAGAGTAGGATTCTTACATCAGAGAAAAAAATGTTTAAATGAAGTTCACACATCTCTGTGCTGGCGGTAAGACCCAGGACAAAATGAAGGGAAAGCCTTTCATTTTGTGTGGGGTTTTTTTTCCACAAAGCCCACTTGATCCTGCTGCTGTGTGTACACAAAGTGCTCAACCTGCTCGCTCTACACTCAAGCTGATGCTGGGATGCCACGGCCACTGAAGCAGCCTGTGACTGACAGATCACTTTAGCAGCAAAACTTGATCTGTATCTGAGACTGTCACACAAGCACACTGGTGTCAAACCTGCCTCAGCATACAAGGCACAGGATATGTTGGCTTGACACTGCACACAGGAGATCACCCTGCTTTTTGAGTCACTCTGAGGAGGCAAACCAGGGATCAGCGTTTTGCCACCTCGTTTCCCAGTGCTAGATTTAGATACCCTGAAGCTAAGTTTCTAGGAGCAAAAATCCTGATGTGCTGTACCATCAAACAGCCAGGGATAAGCTGGCCAAGACCTGCAGAAGGATGCCATCAATGCTGCTTGCCTTCTTTGATGCACTAGAGCTTTTTGATTTTTACTCTTGATCCACAGTACATGTTCCTGGGTGACAGAAACTGTTTGAGGCTTTTCTGTTAATTGTTTCTTGATCCCTTGAAATGGCAGAGGACAACTGTGCATTTTGTTTATGTGGACAGGTTTTGGTAGAGGGTAGACTACAGGGCTGGCTTCTGAGAGAAGCTGTTAGAAGCTTTCCTCCATGTCCAGTGGATGTCATCTGCAAACAGTCTATGCTATCCTCCTCCAAGATGCTGGCCAAGCCTGAGCCCACCAGCAATGGTGGTAGCACAAAAAATGACTGCAGATGGAGAAAGGAATGAGAATATGTGAGAAAAACAGCTCGGCAGACTCCCAGGTCAGTGAAGATGGAGCAGGAGGAAGTGCTCCAGCATAAGAGGAGACTCCCCTGAAGCCCAGTGAGGTCCATGGTGGAGAAGATAACCACCTACAGCCTGTGCAGGACACCACACCAGAGGCAGGGGTATGCTCAAAGGAGGATGTGACACTATGAGAAGCACATGCTGGAGCAGGACTTGTGGCTGAAAAAAGGAAAGGACTTGTGGCCATGGAAAAAGGAGCCCGCATGGGAGCCAGATTGCTGGCAGGACTTGTGAATCCATTGGGAGACCCCTGCTGGAGCAGTTCATGAAGAACTGCAGCTAGTGGGAAGGACAAATCTTGGAGAAGTTCATGGAGAACTGTCTCCCATGGGAGGGACTCCACACTGGAGCAGAGCAAGAGTATGAGAAGCCCTTCTCCTGAGGAGGAAGAATCAGCAGAGACAATGTGTGATGAATTGACTGCAGCTGCCATTCCCCAGCCCCCTTGTGCTACTGGGGGGGACAACATACAGAAAAATTGAAAATGAAGTTGTGTCCGGGGAAAAGGGAAGGGGAAAGTATTTTAAAATTTGGTTTTATTTCTCATTATTCTCCTTTGATTTGGCTGGATAATAAATGTAGCTAACTTCCCAAAGTGTTCTGCATCAATAACTGCTGGGCCCTCTGTCCTTATCTTGACCCATGAGCCTTTCACAGTCTTTTCTTTTCCCTGCCCAGCTGAGGAGGAAAGTGACAGAGAAGTTTTTGTGGGCACCTGCACTCAATCCAGGGTCAATCCACCACATGGAAGTGCTCCCTCCTATATCAATGTTTGCATGGTTTGCTCTGGTGCCATCTGGCTATAGCCTGGGACACCTTACGGATACAGATACATCCACAGTGAATCTGAAGGTCCAGCTTTGCTCAGTCAGGCCTAGGCAGTCCTGGGTGCAGCACGAATACAAGGTACTTAGCAAACTTCACCAGTTTCTTTGTATTTTGTTGTGGAGAAAAAATTGAGAGGAAAAGCAACACTTAGAACACAGACAGTCAAGCCCAGCCCAGAGAATGAAGGCTGGAGACATTCACACCACCATGTCATCATTATTTTAATGCTGTTAAATATGGAGACTTCACCTCTGTCTCAGGGAGTCACCAAGACACAGTCATCTATCTCTGTGCTGGGAAAATATTTTGAATGACCATCAGCATATTTTCCCTACCTCTGACACCCTGATGAATACATGTATGACACCTCAGGGCTGCCTGCAAGCTCTTACATCCACAATATGCCCAGCTGTACACCCCTGCTGCTCCAGCAGCAGATCTGGCACAGCAGCTTCCCGGGAGCCAAATGGATAAAGGAGCTGACACAGCTGTGAGGATGGTGGCACGAAGAGGGCTGAGCAGAGAGTGTGGGAGAAGGGATCTCTCACTGACAGTGCAGCAACACAGACCCAGAGCCCAGAAAAGCTGTGCTGCCAAGTGCAGGGCAGCTTTTCTCCCTGCTTATCAAACAGAGAATAGGACACACTCCCTTGACTGTTAGTGACTGTCACACACCCTGAGCAGACGTTTCAGGCCTGGCAAATCTCCCCATGGATAGGAAAACAAATCCTTTCTTTGCCCCCTACCAAGAGACTTTGCTTGTTTTAAAGAAAAAAAGGAATTCTTGTTCTTCTGCTGAATAAGATACCTGGTATTCAGCAGTGACTTGTTTGTTCCAAGGAAGCAGGAAGGGCTTGGGCTTACTATGTTTTAGCACAGCTCAAAATACAAAGGATGCCTCTTCAAAAGCTCTGTAAAACCTCCCTCAAAGAGTGGATCCAATGCTTTTACATATTACTGAGTGTTTTCCAGGGAGGCTGCATCTATTGTGGCTGCTAGAAGGTCCATCAGCTAAGGTATGAAATCAGGATTATTTTTAGAAAAATACAGGCTGGTGGAGAAGGCAGCATGCGATCAGAGATGCAAAAGCCTTTCTTGGCAATGCATCTTGACTCCACAGGGCTTAAAGGATATGGCTGTAACAAGACCTTTTTATGCACAAAACCAGGAAAAAATCTGGCTCAGCCTAAGGGCCTATTTTCCATGGTATTTTCCTCTTCTCCTTCTATGGTCCAGTTAGATACTCTGCTCACTGAGCAGCTAATACACGGCTCCCTTGGTTTCAGAAGTAAACAATCAAGAAATACTCATTTTTAAAAGCAATTTACATTTTCAGGCACCATTTGGCAGGAATCCTAGCAGGTCTGCCTCAGATAGTCTCAAATTAGCTTTCTCACAAGGAGCAATTTCTCATTTGTCCTTTGATAGAAAAATCTTCCTTACCTATTATTAAGGGCTGCATCCTGGGAGGGTCTCTGCTGTGTGATCCCACTCACACAGGAAGGAAAAAATAGCATAAGCTAATAAATCCACTAGCTAAAATCATGCACTGCCAGTAAGAGCACACAGTCCCCTGGAAAGTCATTCTGAAAGTCCTTCTTGCCATCCATCCTGAAGAAGCTAAACCTGTGAGAAAGAGGCTCTTGCTGTACAGGGGAATGACATTTGGCAGGAAAATAGTGCATTAAAACCTAGTGTCTGCTATTAATATAAAGTTGAATGAATTACAACCCATGTGTCCTGTGAGCTGATTTCAGGCACTAAACGACTAAATTTTCTCACTGTCAGAAAAAATTCATGTTTCCATTGCAAAGACAACAGGGCTTTCAGGAGTATCTCAGGAGGCTAATTTGCACCAAATTTCTGCTGTAAGCTTGGTTCAGGCAAACATTTTAGACACAGCCCACCCAACAAGCTCCTAAGCCTTCCCAAATCTGAACGCATATGGGTGGCCATGTTTAAAAAGATTTAGTCATTGCCTGTCCACCATAGCTTGGAGACCATTCAGATTTCCATTCCTAGTTATGCCTTTGGTTAAGGCAGAAAAACATCTTTTTTTTTTAGGCACAAATGCTCCTTTCAAAGCTAAACTTGCACATCCCATTTAGACAACATAAAACAGACCCAGCAACTTACAGCACTCACTCTTTGCAGTTTAAGATGCTGTATCATTCCAGTGCTGTATCATTCCAATGTCTAAGAGTAACAGAGTAGTCCTCTGCCTTGAAAAGGGCTAACAGGTTTGAAAATAACTCCCACGGCAAGTTATTTCCACATCACTGAAAATCTGCTTTCAGTCTTTTCCTGAAAAGATTTTTCCTGATTGTTAGTTAGTTTCTTTGGCCTACTAATTCAAATGCTATACAGGAAGAAGCGTGAAAAGAAAATGTACCCCAAACAGAAAACTTGCAGATTAAAATCCACTACTAGACTGCAAAAACAAGCAAGCTGGAAAACAACGCAAAGTCAAATATAATTTGCTTGCTGTTTCTCTCAAATACAATTTTCTGCAGTTTTGCTGGCCATATATGTATATATATAATCATATATATACACACATACACATAAAGACAGAGCAATACATTGATGCATGTGAGCCAAATCCCACAAATCTCAAAGCTCTTCTAAGTGTCAGAAGAAGCTGAATTCAGAGTGCTTTACTTTGGAGGTTTTTCAAGTAAGTCAGTCAGAAAGTGGACAAAAAATACAATTTTCATCCTCTGTTATGCAAAATCAAGAGTAACTTCTACTTTTATATGCAGAACTGAAACTTCAGCTATATAAATATTCACCTGACTTCAACAAATCCAAAGGATTGCACCTTCAGAAGGTTCCAGAGGAAACATGTTGGTATAAATGATAGTGTTCTCCTCTTTGGCAACACCTGAAAATAGACCTTTGAGGGGGAGTGAAAATTGAGGTGCCTCATGAAGATGCTGTCCCCAAACTTTGGTTAGCTACATCTTTCATTCTGGTCTTAAACTACAGAGTACCAGGTTTAATCTAACTGCATATTCCAATCCCATATCTAAAATTAAAGCTGCTGTTACCTAACCAGAGGTATGGGGTTTGTGTGTTGCATGGCAGTTTTTAAGGAAAGCCTGTCATGCATCCACTCCCCAGTCTCTGATACCAGGAAATCTTTCTGTAAAATGTCATTTAGAACATCAGTGAGTGCTGTATTAACTTAGTTTAGTAAAGACAGCAAGAAGAAAACAAATCAGTAGCAGCATTTCACTACCACTGGCCCCCACAATCAAAGCCACAGCAAGTGTGAGATGAGTCGTGTGTCTGGCTTGTTCTGCTTCCTTTGCAGCTGTGCCCTGGCAAACACACTGGACACACAGAGAGCACGTGAAGTTTGGTACATAATACACAGTGGGAATAGAAAGTGCTCAGATAGACCCCCACAACTGGGGAATGCCTGAACTTGTCAGGTTATCTGCTACAGAGTAGTGTAAACCTAGAGCCAAGAAGATTGATATTTTCAGGTTCTGACAATGCTTTTATTCCACTTGCTAAGCTAAGTCTCTCTCATGTCTCCACATCAAATGTCTAGATGCAAAGTATCCATCAGTATTTTAGATGGCAATTTTTCCCTGCTTGCATGAAGAAAGACAGTATAAGCATGCATTAAATCCAGAGCTTTCCTTGCTTTTGGCCCTTGTCTTCCTGTTGTCTGTAGAGCTCTGCTCACTTGTCCTTGCTTTGAGAAACCAAAATTTAAAATGGAACAGCACAAGGAGTCACAAGCCGCCCCTTTACCATTAACTTCTGATTTTGTGATGGTTAATTTTGATTCCTATCATTCCTGTTTATGGAAAACCCCTCACTTTTTATGTGGAGTTGTGGCCTCCCTGTCTGTTCCTTCACTTTGCCCTTTGGCAGGCGAGACACCCTAAAATAATCTGACGGACAGAAACACAATTGCTTTTACAAGCAGAACACTTGATTATATATTTGTTTTGAAAACAGTTTCCAGAGCCTAGAGTATGTCAGCAAAAGCCAGAGAAAGAGTGTTGATGTTGTTACAAGGTCAGTTCTTCAGAGACAGTAGGCAGCAGTGTTGGCACTCTGACAAATTATCACCATGGCAAAGATGGCAGCTCTCAGGCAGTGATTCAGCTGCTTTGACAATACCAAGGCTCCAGCTAAATGTGGAGATAAGTTACTCATACTCCCTCGCACACACACACTCACATGCACTCTACCTTGGGAGTTTCTTAATGTCTTTTTTTTCTTTCTTTCTTTCTTTCTTTCTTTCTTTCTTTCCTTTTTTTTTTTTTTTTTTTTTTTTTTTTTTTTTTTTTTTTTTTTTTTTTTTAATGAAGTTGCAGGGTTTAAGTAAAAATAGAAGCCATGTGTTTAAGGCTGACAGACCACAGTGAAAGTTCTTTCTCCTCATACACATATATTCTGTGCATATATACACCCACATACACAGACACCTCCTATTGACAGGATACTATTATAAACAAGCTTTTCCTTAAGCAGTTGAAACAGTGAAATGTGATTCTCAGAAGACTTCCTTCCTCTGTAGGTAATTTCCATCTTCCCCTCTCATTAATGCAAGGGCTTTTGCACCTCTATTTGTGGGGGGACAGGCTGCAACAGCCTTCCCAGGCAAGAGACAGCATGCACAGGGGCTACACACATGGGGATGGTTCAGTTCCCAGAGCCAACATCTAACTGCTCAGACTGCTCCTCTTTTGCTCTCTGGGGAACGTATTTTGGCTTTTCCCCTGCGCTCAGTTGCCAAATTTTTATGACAGTAATAGCTGCTGCATAATTCCCTAAGTATTTTATACATACCTTGTCCTCTTGCTTGTACACAATGAATACTTGTGTCTCTAGTGTTAGCAGTGCCATACTTCTGTACTCCACATGGCACCAGAAAACTTATTGATGGAAGGAGATGTTTAGAGGGTATGCTTAAATTGCAAGTCCTCTTAAAGCTACAATTACAGGCAGGCTTCTGGAAGCTGCTCTGTAAAAATGTACATATTTCACTTGGGCTTTTTTATTGGGATATTTTGTTTTAAAGTCACTGCTTTTGTTTAATTTTGTGGGTCTGGGAGGACAATTTAAAATTTGCAGGAATGAAAAAACAGCTTGAGATAAACTATCTTGAGTAAAAAGCCTGCAGACTTGTTAGGAGACATTGCCAGCATTATCTGCTCTGAAAAGCCTTTTTCCAAGCTGGAAAAAGCTACAAAACTCACTTTGCTATACAAGGTGCTTTGTTCTTAGTCTTGATATTTAAAAAAAAAAAAAGCTTTTGTCTCTATGTGTGCCCTGCAGCCTTGTCCTCACTCCATGTTAGGGCAAGAATGGGGTGTGCATCAGCTGCTTCCTCTGCCTCTGCCTTGGCCTGCACCCAGCAGCTTGTAGCTGTTCCAGAGGAAAGGAAAGGAAACCCAGTGCAGGGAGATCCCACGCACCCGCACCAAGCACCAGCTGGGACCACGTGGGGAGGATTCAAGCCTTGATTTACCATCCAAGATGTGCTCCAACAGAGAAAGTATTTCAGCATTTCTGTGTGAGAAGGTTTTTCCCCAGGAAAGGTACAGGGATGGCTGCTGAACTGTATGGGAGCACGTGTCCATGTGCAAGGGCCAGGACCAGGACAGCACTGCAGCTACTGGGGTGATGGGCAAGTCCACACCTCCCAAGCACACCTGGCACACTCTGCTACTTCCTTGCTCAGAGGAGTTTACCCAAGGAAGAATTCTATCTTGGAAGCATGACATGACCCAACTAATCAGCCTCCATGGCAATGTGGATCCCCACTGCTCTGTCCCCACTAGTAGCCCTTAGACTGCAGTGGGTACACAGTGGGAAGCAGGAGAATGCAGACATCTGGCTGCTTACAAAACAGCAGCATCAATAGACTTTTCCTAGCAGTTGCTAATTCCAGGAAGTCTCCTCACTTTCCTATGAAGAGCCATTATGAGGAGAACATTAAATACTCGAAAGTGTTTAGTACTGGGGTGTTGGAATGGTTCAGAACTCTCAGGAACAAATCACTGTCTCATGATGACGAGCATCTCTGTGATCTTATGCATCTGACACTGAAAGCTGGAATTTTGCACAAAGTCTTCCTGCACCAACAACTTTAGTATGTGCATTTATCAATCCTTCATAATCAGAGGTCATACAGCCATGCACTCACTGCCCTATTGCCTCTTTATCCTTTGGTTGTTTTGGTGCTTGTGAAGAGAACAGGCTGCAGACAAGCACATCACAGCTGAATGCTGTGCCAGTCTGCCTACTCTCTCCCCTTCCTCCTCAGGATGCCCTTCCAGCAAGACCTGGACTTCTCTGGATCAGCCAGTGTGGGTTGCAGGAAGGTCTCAGTTTGCTCAGGCTGAAGCAGCACGGGGAGAAAGGCAGAAAGCCAAGTCCGCTGCAAAACTTGGCTGTTTTTCCAAAGGAGAGATTATCACTTTTTTTTCCCTTTCAAGAAGCTACTTGTCAAGGGAGTATTAGTGGAAAATGGAAAGACAGAGCTGTGTTCCTATGCCTGTGATCAGGTATGATTACAGACAGAAAAGATAAATGTACTTTCAGTGAGTGCAAGGGCCACTGTCAGAGCCACAGAAAAGGTGGAAGCTTTCTCCCATTAGGGGAATACATAAAAGGCAGGAGAAAAAAGCAAGCCAGGCAGTGTTTTCAAAATGAGAACGTACATATGGATGCAGGAGTCTAATTTTAATCACCCACGTATGAAATGTTTGGCCCAGCTCCCAATCTTTTCTGAGCAGGAGCAGTTGTGTAGGATTCCCTTTCCTGGCAGGTGTGCAGGTTGTTCCTTCTCCTCTGCAGCGGGGTCCAAATGAACACCCTTGACTCTTTCTAAGGGGAAAAGAGATGCAATCAGGAGAAGCCACCCATGCAGCAGAGCATTGGCCCCTCTCTGGCACTGAGAACAGACATCAACCAAGACTCACGGCCTGCTGGCAGGTGGATTCCCCTCCCACCACCATCCCTGCTCTGCAAGCAGGTGGCCAGGTCTGGAGGAAGCCTCATTTCCCGTCACCCACACGCACATGGATGCCAGTAAAACTCCTTTATCAGGGTGGGAAGCAATCACCAACTCCTCGAGCTGGGGGAGTCTCCGAAAGGAGGGACTTCTTCCTTGCTAGGGGTGCCATATGCTGCCTTTTACTTCAGAAAACTGTAAATGCACAAAAAAAAAGGACTCTCCCTTTTTTTTAACCTGATACCTATTTATCCCAGACATGCTGTTCAACGCACACTGTTTACAAGCAACAACATTAGGCCTCTGTTATTATTCTTACAGGTCTTGGGTCTTAAAATAAAAACCATCCATGTCTAATGAGGGGGAAAGATACTACAAATAACTACAAATTACATTGCCCAGATGCAGAGCTTCTCCTTTTGTTACGGTTAGGCATCAGTCTGAAGATCAGCAGAAACGTGTTTGCTAAAAATTGATAATCACTGACTTCCTGTTTTATTTTTAATACATGCTTTGCAGATTGTCTTACCCATTCGAGGAAATGATAGCTCTCATTTCATTGCTGCTGACACTGTTCTGCCGCCTCACCGGAAAGAAAAACAAGGAAAATAAGAGCAATCTCAAAAGGAGGTTAAAATGCATGTTTGTTGACCCAGGAGTACTGGACAAGTGGGGCAAATATTGACCAGCAACATCTTGCAAGCCCATTCATCACCCAGCTGCTGGAAAACCAAGTATCATAAATATTTCATTGATTTTCAGGAACCTAAAGCATGAGGCATGGTACTGATGTTCAGAGACCTGGGAGGAGGGGAGAGGGAAAAGCACGAGAGGTTTTTTTCAGCACTAGCTGTGAGTAGCTCATCCCATCTCTGCTTAGAGATTTAAGGCCCAGTCACAGCAATACTATTAAAATCTGGGATAAAAATATTCCTTTAGAAAAACTGGAACTCCCATAATCTAATGGGAACCAAAATCAAAGCACACTGCAGCAAAAGCAACTCCACAATAAAATCTGAAAATGCTTATAGATCCTGAAAGCAAAACACACCCGACTATATACTGCGAATCACAAATCACTGCCAGCAGCAGGAAGTATTTCACCACTCTACTGGTTTTGGAGTTTGGACTCAGCTCTACTTAAAATTTTATAGGGGAAAAACAATTTCAGTAATTCCCCTTTGTAAAAATAAATTTCCACAGGCAGGCAAGTCTTGGGTTAACCAGCTCCAGGACTTCAGATCCTGCCTGAATGAGAACATTTTCAGAGATGAGATATAAAGGAACATTAAATAACTCTTCCCTTGCAAGCTAAAAATAAAACACGTGAATTCCTGCTTCCTTTCAAGATGCTAAAAGAAGCCTTCAAACAGTTACTTGAAACAGTGTTTCACCGGTTTGTGCTGCAACTCATCCTTCCCTTCAATTTATTTACTGTCAGTCCTTGGCAATTTGTACAGAAAGTTCAAAAAATGACTGGTGTGGGTATTGGCCACCTATGGAAAATACTGCCCCTCTCAACTCAACAGATAACTCTTGCCGTGCTTGTTATATTAGTGGATGCAGAAAGTACATCCAGTTCCCCATCACAGGCACACACTCTGCCACTGCCCCAGCATCTAACACAGGCAAGGCTTCCCTCCCTCCACACCATGTCCATCCTGCTCTCCACACACACCCGACACATGGGAGTTGGTAGGTGATCTGACACATCCCTCAACCAAAAAGGCAGGATGCCTTTTAGCGCCCAGAGCTGGGCACTGCCCTGTGCACAGCCCCTCAGCATACACCAGGTACGTCTCTCCCCACCAGTAAAATCTTCTTTGCATGCAAGATGGTGATATGAAGCCTTTTCCAGCGTGCCAGTGCAGTTCAGTGTGGATTCTTTGTGCTGAAATACTGCAGGGGAGTCTCCTGATTGCCTGCATCGATTCGAGGAGCATCTGCCTGCCTGCCTGCAGAGCCTGGGGCGGTGAGGAGAGCTGGAGCCAGCTGTGGGTCTGCCCTGGCTTACTGCTGCCAGGCGAGCAGGATCCAGCCAGGACCAAAGCACTCTGAAATCCCAGCTACATCTCCTCCCTGCACAGCGGGAGCGAGGAGGGGGTCAAGGCAAGGTAAGAGTCGGGGCACACCAACCCCAGAGCACAACAGAGGAACAGCCAGGCCACCACATAGCCCTGCCAGTCCCACAGCCCCACAAGGACACATCCAGCTCCCAGGGAGCCGACCTACGGCACAGCAGATTTATGAGGAGGCGGAGGTCCACGTGCGTGCTCCGAGCAGATAAACCCTGGTAGCCTCCTGATTCATAGGCAGGGTAGTAAGAAGCTTTCCAAGGCTGAACACCGGTCAGAAACTATTTTCCTTAATCGCCTATTTATTTTGTCCTTTAAAAGTATGCTGTCAAGAGACAAGGCTGAATTACAAAAACACCTTATCTGTGTTTTTCAAAGATGTCATATTACTTAAGGGACTGGTAAATTTAGCTCTGCACACTGAATATTCAACTGACCTGGTCCATTTAATCTGGAAGACCATTCAAGCATATACAAGGCTGTGCTAGAGCCCCAAATTCTAGCCTATGAAAAAAAACCCCTCTTAAAGCTGATGGCAAAAATGAGAAAATAATTTATTTTCATTTCCAATTGGTTAGTGAATGAGGGTACTAAATAAATATCTTCTAATTCAAGGAAACTGAGGACAAAACATGACATTTAGGAAGGGCATTTGAGCACTTCTTTACTAGCAGAGTTAATTAGCTGAACAGAGTAAAGCACATACCTGTGTGTTTAGATCATTGGTGAGAACAGAATAAAAATACCTACAACACTATGGGTTCCCCTAGCGCTACAGAAGAATTCAGTAATGGTTGGATAAAATCAAGAACTACTTTGCCATTTTTAAGGACTACACAGACAAACACATTTTAATTATTTTTAAATATTTTTAAATACTTTTTTTCTGCTAGTTTTCAGGAGTGTCTCCCAGTCTTCACAGTAAACCAGGTCTCTCTCCAAAGTATTTATCTGCTAGCAATGTTGTATGTTCAGTGGTATCTAGTATGGGGCCAGAGGTATACCAGGAAAGAATGAAATGATGGGAGAAATAGTCTAAGATTTAATCAAATCTACCTAAGATCCATTAGGTATCAAAAAAAACTGAAAACCAAATGCAGTACCAAATAATTATCTTCAAGAGTTGATTAACTCTTTTCCAAAGAAGATGGAGTTCCATACAACAACCCACTTCCCCCCCTTACATTACCCATCTTCTAAACAGTAACTTGATAAATATGGTGGTGATAGCAGCAGAAACACAATTTCCATCTAAATCATAACAATATACATAGATTTTTTCAGTCTGAACTCTCACTCTGAGTAGTGGTGGTGGTGGCTGGGGTATTCCCTCCTTGAATTTGGCCTTAATAGCAATTAACTGGATTGGGCAATGACTCCAAAGCCATTACAAATGAAATGCTCAGGACACCAACAGGGCTTGGTGATCACTAATTCCATAACAAGGAAAGCAACTACAAGACTTAAAGCACATGACTAACAGTGGTCAGAGATCAGCCACATGAAATTATGAAAGAATTTCTTACTATTTGGGAAGGTCCAGCAATTTCCTGAAGGTAGCAATCCAGGGCTCCAAAAAAATAAAGTAGCTTGTGTAATTCTTTGATGACTCTCAGGTTCAATATATTGGAGCACAAGCCTGGTGATTACCAGCTGTAGCTGGCAGAGACAAAACTTAGCAAGAGAATTCCTCCCATTCAAGGGCATTGGGTAAAATGGAGAAACAAGCCTCTTCCCTCTAGACCTTCCACTTAACACAAACAAACAAGGGCCAGAAATAACATTCCAGATGGAATGCCTTTTTTCTTCTTTTTGGACTATATTTTTGTAGAAATTGGAACACACTGGTTTACATCCTAGGACCCCACAGGACTCCTTCTACAGATACCATTACTTTTTACCACCACTGAGGTGGGCTGTAGTGCAATGTCCACATCCCCCACTACCAGCTGACGCATATGGCCACACACCATGGCCAGAGAATGCAGATCCAAGGTTTCCTACAGGGACAATACCACCAGAGACAGATTTTGAGTTTCAATCTTCTTTCTGACAGCTATAAACAATGGAAACATTAATTAGGTTAACATCTATGTTCAGGTGGCTGCTCTCACAGGGAAAGGAGCTATCTTGTGGAGCTATCTGTGTCACAGACCTGCAGAGTGGCTGTGGTTGGGAGGGACCTCTGGAGGTCATCTGCTCCCACCCCCTGCTTGAACAGGGCCACTCACATCTGCTTGCCCAGGACTATTGATGTGCTACCCAGGAAACCCTCAGTTCTTTTTAACATGATAGTACTACATTTACAACATCATTCTCAGGGTAAATTTTAGAAACAGGGAATTTGTAAATGGTGGAACAATAGCAACATTAAAGAAGAACTAAAATGCTCTTCAAAGTTCAGTTTTTAAGCAAAACAGATGTTTCACAGTGCCACAGTTCAGCTAATGTCACTGCACAGATGCAACAAAGACCTGAAACGGTAATTTTTTGATTTGAAAAAAATGGTGTTTTTGAACTTAAATAACCACAGAGAACCCAGGAAACAGGGCAGTCTATTTAGAGCATTAACGACATTTTGTTTACTGCTTAGGATGAATTCATCATGCAAACAGTCCAAAGTGAGATCCTGGCAGGCTCTGAACGTGCTCAGAGAGGCTGAGGCCAGAGACATTCTACATCCATATTAGGCTGTGGATCAAGTCCTGAGCTGGATACAACAGTTCTGCTCTGCCTGAGACTTCAGAAGACCAATGATGGCAAATTACATGCAGAATCACCATTATCCAAAAACTTATTTGATCACACTATGGGTGTGTTAACTATAGAAACATGAAACTATGAACACTGAACTGGAAACCAAAGCTCCCACATCACCAGACTGAAGGAGGATGAGCAGAAGGATTCTCGTGCCCAAGGAAAATGAAAATATTTGCAAATTAAACTAGAAACTTTACCCCAAAGCATGAATCTCATATATATGTCAAATCAAATTTTTGATTTATGCCAAGGAAACTACAGAAGTAGCCTGCTTACTCAGCACAGAATTTATTTCTAAGAAAGGAAATAAATCTACCTCCCTAAAAATGTCACTGTGTTTATTGTTATGATTAAACTGCAGAGTGCTCAGCAGTTTTAGCTGGCCTATGCAGCAGTGAATTTTTCTTTCCTTAAGTCTTTGGATATTGTGGGTAACATGGAACAATGGAATGGATTGTGTTGGAAAGGGCCTTAAAGATCACGTAATTCAAACCCTCCAGGCCACGGGCAGGGACACCTTCCACTAGACCGGGTTGCTCACAGCCCCTTCCAACCTGGACATGAACACTGCCAGAGATGGGGCATCCACAGCTTCTCTGGGAAACCTGTTCCAGTGTCTCACCACCTTTACAGTAAAGAATTTCTTCCTAGTATCTAATCTAAACCTACACTCTTTCAACTTAAAGCCATTCCCCCTTGTCCTATGCCTACATGCCCTCGTAGAAAGTCACACTTTCTCCATCTCCCTTGCAGGTCCCCTTTGGGTACCAGAAGGCTGCTCAAAGGTCTCCCTGGAGTCTTATCTGGGCTGAACAACACCAACTCACTCAGCCTGTCTTCATATGAGAGGTCCTCCATCTCTGTGATCATCAGTGAAACAGGTGCAAACAGGATGGGCAGTTCTACTACATTTAAGCTTTCCCACATTGCCCATTATTATGGTATTTGAAAACAACAAATTGGGCAACCAGAAAACAGATCTTCACATTACAGTCAGAAATGGATACAAACTTCGGGCACTTAATTTTAACAATCCATGTGCAATGAATTGTCTGCTTAGTATCATGCATAAGGACAAATGTTTCCTTCACAGCTATGACTCAGGGAAACTCTGGAAAGGAATGAAAGCTGTGCAGTGCTGGTCCTTCAGTTCACCTCCTGACTGTGATTTCTCTCACATCCACATGCAAGCACATCCTGACGCAATTTGGATCTACTGGAACCGATGCTGACGAGCCCTGGAAGCTCAGTCTCCTTCCAAAATCAAAATTTTCCCATTTGGATTGTTTAGCTATTTGCACACATGCATCAGTAATGTCTGGCAACTCCAGGAGAACAGAGCTACGTGTTGTTACCCAATCCACAGTAATAGCACCATGTTATGTACATTGAGGTACCAATAAAAAGTACCAATAAAAATACTTCGTTGTAAACAGAGAAAACAGAATGCCAGATACAGAAGAATCTGGGAAAAAAAGTTAATGCCAGAAATTAGGGCTTCAGTGACTTCCTGCAGCACACCGAGTACAGCGCTGGGCCCAGCAGACCAACTTTTTTGTATCCAATGTCAAGATTTCCCCACAAATATTTTCATGGCTTTTGAAAGCAAATGTATAATGTGTCTTGAAAAACCCTGTTGAAAGCAAGATCCTGCCCAGCAGAAGAAAAGCAGTCAGGCTGGGCTCTGGCTTATCCCAGGGCAGGTTTCGTTCAACTTAACTCTGGAGCTGTTAGGGGGCAGGCTAACCAGAGTTATTCAATAATCTATTACAGCATTTAACAGGATTCATAACCACATCTTGCAACACAATGGAGAATGACACCAACAAACCATGGCTTCTTCTTTATTTGGTCCCATTTCCCTGATAAGTGTATGTCTATATTAGTAATTGACACCAGGCAAGGACGTGCTCCTGAGAGCTGGAGCTGTTGTCTGCACTTCCACAACATCACAGCGTCCCTGGCACAGTTTTGGGCCTAAAGATCCCTCCTTCTTCCAGAGGCCTCCTGGGCAGAGTTTGGGAGTTTGCAGAGTACTGAGACATTTCCAGCAGGCTGTTTGCTTGTGGCCACCCGGTCTAGAGACTGAGTTCAGCAGTATGAACCTGTGCTGTGCCATCCCAGTTTGTCCCAGTGCCAGAGGCAAACCTCTGGTGTGTTTACTAGAACAGAGTGTCAGTCAGTGAGTTATTTAATACATTGAGGTCTGCACTTTTCAGCTAGATATATGAATCTGGATGCCAGAGATCTTTCCAAAATGATGTAAAAATGACATGTTGCTTCAAAAAGCTTGTTTCCAAATCAGCTTTTTCCCTCTAAAGTATTAATAGTAATGGTAATCAGACCAGCTGATTTATCTGAAATAATTGCAGCTCTCCTTGCAGTCTTTAATACATGTCCTCCACAGCCGTGAGCATCCTGACAGGTTGCTCAGACCTAAAGCTACTTTTACAGAGATTATATCCTATATACTTACTGTTTCTGTGCTATTTTTTTTTTATGAGCTGAACACTAAGGTGCTCTCAGAAGCCAGAATCTGACCCAATTGGGGCAAACTCTGGCCTTCTTCTCTAGCACTGACCATATGTTTGGAGCAAGAAAAAAAGACAGAAATAACCTCTGCCCAAGAAATTGCCGTGCTCTGGTATATATACAAACAGAAGTGTTTGGCAAGCCAAAGCAATGCATAAACAGAACTCACGTAGGCTGCTTTGCCTCATAAAAGGTAAACTTCAGTTTTAATAGCTTCTCTTAGTATAAGTATTTTACATTCAAGTACCCTTAATTTCAAACAGAGGTTATCAAATGAAAAGAGGTGGTAATAAGGTAGGACACATCCTAGGAGAGTATGAAAACAAAGATGCTCTAAAAATACTAGCTTCTGCTCCCAAGTGTAGAAGCACTGAAAGTACCTTTTAGCTAGAAAGAAAATCCTCAAACAGTGCAGTATTTTTCAAAGTAGTTTTGGTATATGCTGTGCTACCTATTAACTGATGACACGTGCCATGGCACTTTTTATGAATGAGCTGTATCTCATTTCTTCATGCAATGCCTATACTCTTTTTTTCTTTTCTGCTATGTAAGGTGCAAATTCCTGGGATGAGGAGCACAACTCATGGTATCACATATCCTGAGAACTATATGCTTTATCAGAGAGCTGGACTTTTAGTCCCTTTGTCATGCAGCCAGAGGCAAAGTTTCATCTGCAAAGTTATGCTTACTGTCAGTAGAGTGAGTCTACTTGAGCTGACATCCCAACTCCGCTTCCCAGCTGATAATCTGAATGGTTTTGTTGTTTAAAGGCCACTCGATTAATACGATTGGAGAGTAAATGTCACAGGAGTTTTACTTGTAGCTGCACTGCCAAGATTTTAAATCTTTTTGGACCTAAGACTTTTTTTTTCTTTCTTTTAAGCCTTTTTCTCTGAACTCATTGGTAGACAGAAACCTGTTTGCTAACAAAATCACAGAATGGTTTGAGTTGGAAGGGACATTAAGGACCATCTAGTTCCAACTCCCCTGCCAAAGGCAGGGACACCTTCCACTACACAGAGTTGCTCAGAGCCCAATCCAACCTGGCCTTGAACACTTCCAGGGATGGGATTCACAACCCCTCTGGACAACCTGTTCCAGTGCATCTATATATTTCTTCCATATATCTAACCTAAATTTTCCCTCTTACAATTTGTACTTATTAGTCCTTGTCCTGTCACTACAGTTCCTGATGAAGAGACCCTTTCCAGCTTCCCTGTAGGCCCCCTTCAGGTACTGGAAGGCTGCTGTGAGGTGTCCATGCAACCTTCTCTTCCCTGGGCTAACAGTTCCAAATTTGTCAGCCTGCTTTCACATGGGAGGTGCTGCAGTCCCCTCGCCAACTTTGTGGCCCTCCTCTGGACTCAACCCAACAAAATGCTGTGGTGAGGCTCTGGTCAGAGCACCTGGGAAGCAGCAGCTAAAAAATCCTGCTTGTGCTCTGCTCTCCCACTCCTCTCTCTGGCCTCCAGCAAACTCCCAGCTGCTGCTTCTCGTCACAGACACCAAGATTTGTATCTCTGCTGCTCCTTTTGTAAAGGAGCCGCCTGTACACTGCATTGTGCTTCAGACATCAAAGCGAGCATTCCGAGTCTCCATTATGCCAACACTACGTCAGTTTTAGGGTACGTGCTGGCAACCTCAGCACCGTACAAGCAGAGATGACGACTCTGGCACCCAGCCTGGCCTGCACAGCAGTTATTTCTGTACACATGAAACCACTTGCAACAGTAATATAAACTCACAGTTGCTCGTATCTGCACATCAGCTCATGCTGTTCAGCACCCTTCCTTTTTCTAACATGAAATTAATGATTTTCCTGCATTATTACGTGGGAAACATTTATCCATGGAATTTACCAGTTACTCTCCTGTCTTAATTGAAATATTTTTGTCTAAGCAGCTGGTAATCCATTTATTCAGGTAGGATTTAAATTGAAATAATGACTGAGTTCAGCACAGCTTTCTGAAACCCTTAATGCACTGCTATACCAAGGCCTGTGGGTCACGACACAAATTAGAGTATGTAAAACTGACAGTTTCCCTGAAGACGGCAGGAAGGCAACCTTTGTCTGGAATAAATTGCTGGGATTGTAGGATGTCTACTTTTTACTTGTTTCCAAACATGTAGTGGGAAAATCTGCCTCACATTAATAAAAGGCTCTTTAATGAACCACTCAACCGTGGTATTTTTAGTAGTCCAGTTGACGAATTATTTTATAACTTTGAAAACTGTTTGTAGAGTAGAGTCACTGAGATATACTCATACCCTCTCCATGCTCTTTATGCCTTGGCCAGGACATTTCCCATCGAGCAGTCAAAAAACATGGGGTCCCAGTGAAGTGAAATGCATGACAAGCAAACACAGAAAATCTTGTGAAGGAGAGCAGAAGAAAACCCCAAAGCCTTGTTATTACAAGATACAGATAACTGGGGGTAGGACCTGTTGATTTATGCATGTCTTTAAGATGCTACAACTCCCACTTACCAGAATTTTCTTCGTGTTTTCATCAGGTACAAGTTGAGTTTGTAAAAAGCCACAATTTCCAGCAAACTTTACCTATTATTTATCCTTAAACCATTACTACCAGAGTGGAGACTGGAGCAGGAGCAGTGAGTCTGAAAGCAAGAAGGACTATATGAAGATGATCTTTTGAGGGGAAAGTGATCTCACAGCTTTATAAATTGCAAAGTTATTTTCTATCATAAAGAACTTATTTATGCAGACCTAAGAGGATTGGGGGATCAATAGAGAAATGTATCCAGAATATTATGCAGCTTGGTAAAAATATTAACTCTTTGCTAACCCCACCACGCAACATTCACATTGATTTCAAGCAAAGCTACTCATGAATAAAATACAGTAAGCATGGGGCATTTACTAAGTAGGAAATAACATTCATCTGACCACACTGAACAAAACAGATATTGAATCAAAAGAATCTTTCTGAAGAAAAGGGAAATTGCTATAAGAGAACAGCAACAGCATAAACGCAGAGCTGAACAGTGGTGTAATCCCAACTTCAAACACACTAATGACAGCAGGATTATTTTCTACTCAGTACTGGCCAATGTGCCATAACAAAAGTTTTGAAATGTTCACATATTTATCTTCCTTCTGTTTGTCTTTTTCTGACATCTGTTCAGCTAAGGGCTGGAAGTACGGTAAGACCCAGGAGTTTTGAAAAGCAGGACTTCATAAACTAAAATGGAAATGAACTTAGAATGTAAGCCACTTTCTTTCCCTTGAGACAGTGCTGTCCAAGAACAAGTAGAATTCCTTTCCTTCCCCCGGCCTGTCCTACCAGAGTGCTGCCAGAAGCACAGTTATCATGTACCCTTCATGTGAGAAAGATGGGAAAGCCCAATGTGTTCCAGGATCCTTGATCAAGATTGTTTTGAATGCTAAGCAGTGTAATTACTACAAAGAAACTGGAGATTCTGTCACCTTTACTCCACAAACGAGGACAATACCACACTATATGCAGAATTATTCCTGAGGAATTCAGGAACAAGAATGCTATGTATTTGTTTACTTTAGCAGCCTCAGTGTTTAAGAGACTGGAGATGTCAAAGTTCAGGCTGCCTGTAAAGCTGCAGTTTTGTCCTCAGTCTGTGTAACACTTAGGGGTACAGCATTTGACTTTTCAGTACACACCTGTGTACCCAAATCCACATGAAGACAAATACAGCAGAAACCTTGACAACTGCTCAAGGCCCAAGGAACAACTTGGGTGCCACGAGCACACTTGGAGACTCCCCAGCACCTGCAGAGAGACTGGTTCCATCAAGGATCTTTATCTGCAGCCTGTTCTTAACATGGATAAGCTGCTCTGGATTTATTTTCCCCAGAGGGCTACTCTACAGGCCAAACAGGCAGATTTCCACAGGGACAAATAAGAGAAGTACTACTCATGCAAAGGTCATGTGCTCTACTGAAGTTTACATCTTTGTTCCAGCGTAAAAGAACACTATAGCACACTAAAGAAAATAACCCAAGGTTTTCTTGTGAAGAAACCCCACTTACTTTTATGCCAGTCTTGTTCTCAGTCTTACTGAATCACTTTTGCTAAAATATTCAAAAAATATTCAGGCTGAGGAAAACAGCTGGCTAGAAAAATTTCAGTTCAGACATTAGAAGTTTTACAAATACTCTGGAAAACTATAAGGTACAATAATGGGAACTGTTGGGCAACTTTTCTAATTGGTGGTGCTAACAATCTATTACATAGTCAGGAATTTACATATTTTATTTATTACGGACTACACTATCAACCACCCTCAACTGAGCTGAAAACAGGCAGTAAAACAAAATCAGGAGGGAAGCAGAGAGCAGGCAGAGATGGCAGCTGAACCCGAACAAGCCCAGTAAAACTGTTTTGTGGCCAGTCTGGCCAGTGAGAGACACCAAAGGACAGTATCTTGTGTCTGCCATGGCATTACAAAGCATTACATTACAGACAATGCACATGCACATCACCCTGATAAAGAAGACTTTCACAACATGAAGAGTCTGTACCTCTCCCAAGGTCATGTGCCTGAAACCCACAGCCAGTCAGACCGACGCTTGAGTACGAGTGGAGACGTACAGGCTGTCGAGATAAAATTATCACAGTCCTATTTCAGCAGATTGAAAAGAAACCTGAGATGCATGTTCAGATTAGCTGCAAGAAATAGGATCCCTGGACAAAAAACAGGCAATCCTATCAGCATGCTGTAAGGAAAACTCGAGCAGGTTTCACACAAACCAACCTCTGGAGAAGCAGGAACAAAACAGTTCCTTCTTCTGAGGCAGTAATGAGTGTTTCCAGAGCCATGTGATGACAGTGTGGTCAGGGCCATACCTCAGATCTATCCATGGGAGTACAAAGACCACTTGGCATTGAAGTCTCCTTTCCTAATTCACTGGACAAACCTAAAATGTTTCTGCAGTGACACACGTAGGACACATAAGTTCCCACCTAGGAGCTAACTTCTGAATATACTGGTTACAGTTCTCAGGAATTTGAGTATCTTCAGGCTGGGAAAGACTAGATTTTCCTGAGATCATAAAGTTAAGCTGTAAAGTTCTTGCATCAGGTCAAGAGAACTCCTGACACACCAGAAACTCAACTTCATGATGAATTACAGTCAGATAAAGCTGTCATTTGAGAGATTATAATACCAATGTTCTACTCAATAACCATACTTGTACAGGATGTTGCTGTAACGTCTGTAAGTGGGTTTTTGCACCTCTTACCTTCAGTAATGTGTGATCCTATCTTTGGAGTGCCTGTTACACTAATATGAAGTGACACTTCCTTACCAAGGGTTCAAATTTTAGTTGACCTTCCATTCTGCCCTGGACAGGTGAATGAATCGGACTGTCAATTTTGTAATAACTAGCTGAATTTTACTTTTAATAAGATTTCCAGTGCAGATGATTTTTTGAGCCATTCTACCCATCAATTTTTTTATAGGGTCGAAAGAACTGTTGTTCTGGATCATGCATATGACAGCATGAAACAAGGATAAATTACAAGTACAAGATTTGACAAATAGGAGATAGAAGATAAAGAATTCACCTTCAATATACAGTTGAATTGTGAGTACTAAGGTCTGGCATTGAAACAGAACACAATACAACTGGTAAAGAGAGTAATGTGTGACTGCCATGTAGACTCTCCATGGCCTTCAAGAGTTAGAGATGCTCAACATCTCTGAAAAAAAGACACAAATGGTAATATTGCATTTAAAGCCATGGGAAGTTTATGTATGTAATGCACTGTCTCCTACCACCAATACTTCTAGAGCACAAACAGGGTTATTTACGAGTGAAAAAGGAATGCATTTATGAATGAACAGATGTGCTTTCTAAAAAGCCATTAAGGCAGAGGGCAGTAGCTGTCAGAAGAAGGGGGAGGTCCTTTCCTAACACTCAGAGAGTCTGATCTCTTTTGGGATTCGATCCCATGAGGAAAGGTAAACCACAACGCCATCTTGGAATACCTTCATTTTGGTCTTTGTCAAAGACCATCTCTGGTCCCTGCCCTACAACCACACCATCCATTTTACTCAAGAGTGCAGATGGTCAAGGGAAAACAAGAGGGAATGCCCTTCTCTCATCACTCCTGAAGCAGAGGGTCTGTGAAAAGGACATACCTACAGCACTTTGGCCTACAGAGTGGTCATGAAAATGGGAGAAACAGAAGAATCACTACAGAATGATCTGAAAGCACAGAGCATAAGCCACGTGCAGTATTCACCACAATGGGGCTAAGGATGGCATCGCAGCCAAAAGAAATTTGGTTTAAATTGTAAAGCTCTCATGGTATCATCCCACTGATGTGATAGTTTTAGCCAAGTTTCACTAGACAAACTCATTTAAATAAGCTTGTCATTTTAAGTACTGCTACAGGAATCACAACTGCTGCATTTTCCAGCACAACAAGTAGAGCGGATTTAGGTTGGAACCAACTTACTTGTTGCACAGAGTTTTCTTTCTAGAAAAACGGCAGTTTCTTTTGCCCAAACTTTGGCACTTTAAAAAGAAGGCAATTTAGAAGTGTTTAATCTGTTCTCTCCTATTGCTTTTGCCACTTCCTGCAATATTTGAAAAGTCTTGCTCTTTATTTAAAAGCTGAGTTATCAGATGTGGTGAATCTATCTGATTTGTTGCCTGCATCAACATGGGAAATTAAATGACCCAGACTGTACCTTCATTCTACTAATGGAGAGGAAAGCTGCTTCAAAACAATTACAGTCTGCAGCTGGTCCTTCCCTTTGCTCTGTTTCCCCTCCAAAGCAGAGGAGCAGACGCAGAGATGCCCAGGGAAGAGTGTTCTGTATCTCAGCTCAGTGGTGACAGAATTCTTAATGATAACATTTCTGCTCCAAAAGCAGGAGTCAGACCAGACCCTATGCTGGAAAGGTCTCAAATTCTACTGGTTTCACCACAAATGTGCACCACCCCAAGAATGTCTCCATGGGCCATGACTGACAAACCCCATTTCTCTGCTTCCTCCCCGAGCTGTGCAGGCACAAGGCAGGTCTGAGATGGTTTCAGCTTCAGGAGTTCCTTTCCTCTTTCCTCTCTCCTCTCTCCTCTCCCCTCCCCTCTCCTCTCCTGTCCTCTCATTTCCTTTCCTTTCCTTTCCTTTCCTTTCCTTTCCTTTCCTTTCCTTTCCTTTCCTTTCCTTTCCTTTCCT
The DNA here is from genome assembly GCA_013389925.1 of Aegithalos caudatus. Lineage (NCBI taxonomy): Eukaryota > Metazoa > Chordata > Aves > Passeriformes > Aegithalidae > Aegithalos > Aegithalos caudatus. The sequence continues at coordinate 243,633 of WEIU01016032.1, read as the reverse complement.
TTCCTTTCCTTTCCTTTCCTTTCCTTTCCTTTCCTTTCCTTTCCTTTCCTTTCCTTTCCTTTCCTTTCCTTTCCTTTCCTTTCCTTTCCTTTCCTTTCCTTTCCTTTCCTTTCCTTTCCTTTCCTTTCCTTTCCTTTCCTTTCCTTTCCTTTCCTTTCCTTTCCTTTCCTTTCCTTTCCTTTCCTTTCCTTTCCTTTCCTTTCCTTTCCTTTCCTTTCCTTTCCTTTCCTTTCCTTTCCTTTCCTTTCCTTTCCTTTCCTTATTTATAAGCAAGTATGTCTAAAGCCAACCCCAGGATAAAGACTTGTAAAGAAATGACAGCTCAGCTAGATTTATCAGACTTCATTTGAGAGATCTGATTACAGTGACCAGAGATCCTTTTTGTGAGAGCATCTCAGCAGACAGAGTCTTTGATCATGAGCAGTTCTGTAGAAATAAAAAAGCACCAAGCTCACTATGGACTTCTCTTAAAGACAAAAGTTTGTTGAATTTATCTGTACACACATATATACATATGTGTATAAACACATGCATACATATATACTCATAGTCTAAAGCTACCTTAACCTGGAGTCACCCAAACTATAGTATTTGAGCTTTTGCTTTTCAAATCTGTGACAAGAATGTGAGGATGGGAACTTCAAGTTTCAAAAGCCCACAAACATCCTCAATGAACAGGCTTTTTACTTCCTCACATCCAGAGCATTAAAAAGAAATTATTTTAATAACTGACTCCTTATAAATGATTGATGTATTGTATTGCATGTAAGTGCTCTCCTGTTTCTAGGAATATCTTGTTGGGTAATATTCACATTTGTGATTCATTGCATGTCCTTTTATAATTGCAGTGAAACAATGGTTTCTGGGTAAGTGGTTTTTGAAAGTTTGTTGGGTGCTACAGGAGATCAAAGTACAATAAAACTTACATGGAAGCAAAAGTCGTGCATGAATAACAGCACCGGCTCTAACAAAGGACTGAATAAACACATGTAATTCTAAACAGGATGGAATGAATTTTTCATCCTGTCAATTCATCATGGAAGGCTCCATTCAGATGAAAAGGCTGAGCAGATAAGTCTGCACGTATCACCACCACCATTTGCTTCAAAAACACACATACACAGGCCTGGGTTCCCATGGGCAGGGAAACTCTCACTGCAAGATGCCAACACAGACCTTTACAGGCAGAGTTTGGGATCCTCCAAACAGAGTAAATGCTCATGTAGAAGCAGCCTCAGCAAATAGTAATGACTAAGAGTAATAAGCAGACAGTCTTTATTTCAGTGAGCAGAGAAGTGGCCAGAGCAGCTGGGATGGCCTCAAATTCATATCCCAGCACTATCAAGAAGCAGAAAACAACTGCCAAATATGTCAGATATGACACTTCAAGATCTAGTCACCTGTTGTTTTGTTTTAGTGAGGGAAGATATTGAGGCAGTGGCTGGGAATGGAACTTTTCTTTGCTGTCAGAAATAAAAAGTATTTTCTGCAAGCATGGAGTAAGTAGAGCATTGAAGAACTCTTAACAGCAGATCACTCCCAAATTCAAGCAAAATTCCTCACAGCTTCTCCAGAACTTCTACCACTTTCAATACAACCCAGATGGGGACTCCTGAATCTCACTTATCTGTCCCAAAAACTAGGGGAAAAAAAAAAAGGGTTTTCAGCTTAGCCATCTGCATTTGGGACCAAAATGCTCAGCTGCAGGGTTTTGGCATTTTTGACAGTAAAAGTAAATTGCAAGTGCAGCGATGAGCCAGTGAGCAACAGTCTTTGTGGAATTGGTCACTCATCCAGACCGAACACAGAACACATAGGTTAGCTTACTGCTTCCCAAATATCAAATAATAAAATAAGCAGAGGACAGCTTAATTCTGACTTGAACAGTGGAGGAAAAGAGCACAGAACAAAATGTGTCAAAAGTAAGGGACCTCATTTCCAGAATATGATACAGTTAGATGTTTTAAATTTGTTCAGAATAAAAGGAATCCAGAAAATAATATATTTTACCTATATAATGTTTGGTTCTGAGCAATTATACTGAAATGCAGTGTTTTGAAAGCAATATCCAAGTATCACAATAATCCATTAATACAAAGCTATCTGGCTATTATTTTGTCAAAAGAAACTACAGAAGAGAGAAATCTTAGAGGCTTAAATTGCTCTGGGATTTCTGGATAGCCTCTTTGCAGAAATACTAACCTAAAATGCAATGTGAAAAAAGCAGCAACTAAGGACATTCAGACTGAGTGTCTTTTCTTCATTCCCAGGTGAACAGAAAGCTCCAAGACTTGTGTCCAAATATTTTGAAAGCATCAGTACAAAGGAGTGACAGGTATTAAAGACATCACCTACCTTCCATGATTACATGAACTGTATCAAATTGAAGAAATAAAACTTTTTTTTTTCCCCTTGCTATGGTAGTTATTTTCGTTCCCCTCAACAGCAATATAGTCTTCCTATGGAATGTAGCAGCATTTTAAAACCTGAAGTGTGAAGGTCATGAACTGAATTAACACAAAGGGTAAAAAATAATTCAAAAAATGCAGTGCCAATATTTATACAGCAGTTTAACAGGCCATAATCATTATGAAGTCTGTGAAATTGTTTGTGTACACAAAGGGCTTCAGGGGGATGAAAACTGTAGTAAAATTTGATGTGCCTTGTAATCCCTGGATGAACTGCAAGGCCCTGCCCGCAGGAACAGCTCCTGCACTAGGAAACGCTGTTCTGTCACTGGGAGAGAGATGCAGGTGAGACTGCCCAGCCACGTCTGGGCTACGGATGCCAGGAGCTCTGCCAAGCCTGTGTGTGTGCCAAGCTGGCACCCCACAGCCTGGGACCGAACCAGGCAGGACCTCCCCTACAGCCTGCCCTTGCACTGCACTGAGAAACATCCAGGAATACCACCAAAACCAGAGAAGTGGTGCACTCAACAGGTTCCTTGGTGCGGAGAGCGGAAGGAGCAGGAACTGTGCCAAGTGTGCCCACTGTGCTGCTGGCACCAGGTGGGACATGCGAGGCGGGCTCTCAGCAGGCAGTGGGATCGCAGGTAAAGGCTGGCACCTCGCCGTGTTTCTGCCCGCCCCCTCGGGTGTCAGCTTTCACCCAGCCCGGCTGCAGCCAGCAGCATCACCGCCCTCCCCCCGTGTCTAAATGCTCTGTGATTCAGTGTCCTCTGCACTCGCATGCCCTACTGTTATACAGTACAACAGGGAAAGTTTTCTGCTGAGGCAACAGTCAGTACAAAGCTACCAGAAAGACTCCAAGGAAAATGCACCCAGGAGAACAGAAGAGAATTCAGGGTGCAGAAAATAAGCCTACACTGTTAACAGTGTTGTATGAACAACTTAGCAGCCTTTTTCTACCTCTACCCTTTGTGCTTTAGTACCAAAAAGTATTAGGAAGCATTCAAAACATCTCAGCTTGACTCTAAGAGGCTAAAAATCTTAACAGAAACTGCATATGGAATTCCTTTTCTTTTGTAAGCTTCAGAAACACATGCTTTGAAATCCCCAGTGCTCTTCCATCAATGTGGAGGTGACTAAATGTAGCAAAGAGCAAAGGTATTACAGAGCAGACTCTTCTCTGCTTTTCATTACATTGTAGAGCTGCTCACATCTGTACCGTAAGTTCAAAGCTTGAACACAAACTGTCTGACAAAAACTCTGCTCTGTGTACCAAAGAGCACCCAGCCACACTTTCAAGAGCATTTTTTTAATCTCCAAGAAGAATGTTTTCAGGCATAAATTGTATTTCTCCAAGCCAGTACCCAAGCACTCCCCACAAAGACAGATAACACCACACCCTACCCGTAGAAATGATGCTCCTCCGATCGCTTGCTCTGTTCCCTGCTTCGTCTGCCTCAGAGTGCCCAGATCAGATCCTGCCCCGGAGAAAAAGCAGAGTCAAAGGCTTGCCATACTCAGAGCCAAGTCCTGGAGCCAGGCTGCAGGAGGACCAAGGAGTACTGGGCTGAAGCAGCATGGATGGGAGATGTATCAAAGTATACTATTGCTCAATCATCACGCATAGGTAATTGAGAGCATCTCAGTTTAAAACTGCTGGTCACCATCTGGTGATAAAATATGGAGATGCCGAGTGAGTTAAAGCAAGCTTGTGCATACTTGTGCATATTTTAGTTACACTACATAATGAAACCCGTCATCACCTTCATTCATACTGTGGTGTCTGTCCCAGAGTTGCAGTTTCATACAATTTGTGTTAACTTTTTCTCTCCTTAGCTTCAATTACAAGCCAATTTCATCTTTCTATCACATACACATAAACATAACCTTCCAATTCAAGACACTTCTAACATGAAAGGAAGTTAAGTGAAAAAGAGAGCAGCTGAGACCTACAAAGTCATGCCACTCCTAAAAACAGGCACAGAAGTCAGGCATTGGCATGAATTTCCTAAATGATGCAGAATTAAAGTGTTAAAGAAAAAGACAGGGGAGTCTGGCCCTTCCCCTGCTTCACAACTCCTCAGTGTGAATTACAGAATCCTGGAACAACAGCAAAATGTGGCCTAGCTGACCTTTAAAACAATGAAAAATTTCCTAACATGGCAAGATGTTTAAATATACATAACAGCTTTAAACACCCAAAGCACTCTCCTTTTAATTATTTTTGCTACATCTGAAATATTTGAGGAAAATGTAGATGATATCTCTAATTTGTTAATTACCAGCTGGCTCCTACCGTGCATTATTAAGCTACTATGGCAGTGACTAATGCCTCTGACAATACTAAATTACCAACAACACCTTGTGGAGGAATGTGACCTGAGCAGCCTAGAAAGGGCTACCTGCAGGTGTTTATTTTCAGATAAAGATGGTTTATTAACTCGGGCATATGACAGCAAACGTTAGGTACCACAATAATGCCCAAGTCTAGAGGAGGAGGGCTACACCCCAAATCCCCACTGCCATGCCCCATGGCTGGAGTAACCCAGACACCTGCATCTGGCTCCCTGCTCATGGCACAGATGTGGAGGAGGAAGAGCACACAGGATTTTTCTCTGGAAGTACTTTAGCTGCAGCCATGGCTCGGTGGCTTGGGCAGGGGTGCTGGATGTGCAGAAATACCTTGCACCCATGTTTAGGACTCCACTTCCAGCCCAGCCATCCCAAAGGCTTTGAAACAGGGAAGATGAAGACAAAGGAAATGTCATTGCCCAAAGAAGTTCCCCTGCACAGCTGCAGCCCAAGCACTGCCCTTTTCCTTTCACCTTTGCATACAAGTATTTTTTCCATCCCCCCCTTTTTTTTTTTCACTCTAAGCACTTTCTGCCAAATTGATTAAACTAATGACATTATAGCTTGGACAGGAACTTACACATCTTAGTCATAAGTGTGTGAAATAACATTACTCTCCTTTCCAAATCCTCCTGGAGTGGTTAGGAAATCCAGTCTTCTCTTGTGCACTTGCATTATAAAATTGCTGAACAAACCTATTCTGCTGTAATGGGAAGGGACACATTTTCTTCCCTAGTCTAAGTAGGTCAAGGAAAACATGATGTTGTGAGGATGAAACTCTTTTCCTCCATCTTCTTTCTCCTAATGGCAGTTTCAAATCATTCCAATTTAATTATGTTTCTAGTGTTAGCATAATAGCACTGTAAGGCTATTAAGAACTGATGTATTGGTGGTCCTAAAGTCTGGGGTTTGTACTTTCTTGTGGGCTTATTTTAGCCTTAGGTATACACATGCAATTCCTACACATGGCACATCGTGGCACAGTTAAGAAAAGCCTGCAAAGAAATCTGGATGTGAAATGTAATGCATTATGAAGCACAAAAATTTAACTCTCAGCTCTGAGATTGACACTGAGCTTCTACATCAATGTGATCTCCTTTTTAGGATGACGTTCTGACTATCACCTCCCTTAAATCTGTGACCGGTGAATTTACTCTGAATTATCACTGGAGTAAACAAAGCCAGAATATTTCCAATGGAATTACTCCAATTCATAGAACCTGGAGACTTCTTTGTGTGCATTTTATCAGGAGGGATTATCCAGTAGCTGGAGAAACATTCAAATTGCAGCTATAGCTGTCTGAATACTAAATGCAAACTAAAGACCACTGGCAATAAAAACACATTTCAGGGGAGAACACCCCTCTCCTCAATGAGAAAAAGGGAAGAAATTACACTATACTAAAGAGACTACAGACTGCCTAAAGTATTATCAAAAGAAAATGTTAAAAAAAAAACCACAAAAATTGAAGGTTGCTTTTCTACTGTCTATTTCAGAACAGATGGTATAAATTAGTTTTGTTCACATTAGCTGAAGAAAAGGAAAAAAAATTAATTCACCTCATGCATTGCTTGCTGCAGGCTCTCAGTCACCCACTGAAGAACTCCAAAGGCCCCCTTCTGCAGCCAAATGTTTGTCATAGCAAAGGTTACACGCTCTTACAACCCACTCCTTGTATCCTTGTCCAGGAAACAACAGGCCTGCCTAGGACAGTAAAGCTAAGCACATACAAGTGGACATCACTCTGTCCTCAGTGTGAAATTTTTACCCTATGAAACCCCATGACTTCAAAGGAAACTCGGATTTCATCCGAAGAATCCAATTACATATTTCAGATTTAGGATGGACTGTCAAGTGCCAGCTGACAAAGAGATGTCCCCAAGTATTTCAGGACAATGACATTTGAGATGAAATGCAAAGCCAGCTGTTTATGCCTTATCTAAGGAACATTTCAAAATGAGGAAATTATATGATGATTAAGTACCTCCTCCACCTCAGCAAAACATATTCCTCTCTGCAGAGATCTTTGCAACCAGAATTTAGAAAGAATGTCTGTCATTAAAATAATTCCATGAGCAGCATTATCACCAGTATTGTCAAATCATAGGGATGGTAGGAAAGATATGAAATCTACCTCCCACCATGAGATAGAGTCAGATACATTTTGTTCACGTTTATTAAAGTCATTCCTAGCACTTCCAGCAATGGAGACTTGAAAAGATCTGGCAGGGTATTTTGTGGATAAAACTTTCATAGGGTTTACCTGCTATTCCTCATTTAATTTTAGATCAATTTCTCCCTGTCCATGGCACAGAAAAGAGATTACTGGCCCAGTCTTTGCAACAGCCTGTACTGTGCTGCCTGTGCTTGAAAACCTGCCTTTCTCCTACTCACTCCTCAGCAGGCTGCTCTTCTTTAGGCACAGAAAATGTAACCATTTCAGAGTTTCCCCCGAGGTATGTTTATGGACCTCTGATCAAGTTTCCTACACTCTTCACATCCAAAGCAGTTAGCATTTCCTTCGAAGAGCAGCATTCCAAACTGAACACAGAACTCCAGCTGAGCACTCATCACTGTGGGGATTGCTCCCTGCAGGCTGTGGTCCCACATACAGCCCTATATCCTGCTTTCCTTTTTCCTCCTTCTACTGTGCAACAGCTCGACATTGCCAATTCATGTTCAACCTGAGATCCACAGTAACCTCTCACTTTTCCTGAAGAGCTGCTGTCCCACTGGCTGCTCCCAGGCAGCTCTGGTATCAAAAGTTACAAGGATACAGCTCAGTGAACCTTCTGGAACTACACACCACCAACTGCAGCCTCTGTGCACCCAAAGGAGACAAAAGTGCCCTTGCAATGCTGCTTCACAAAAGGCACCAAGTTGTCTGTAGTTTTTCATCAGCACACAGTGCAAAACACTGGAAATCCATCAAGGACTGGACCAGTATTTGCATAAACTTCCCCACTTTTTATTTGCTCTATCCACCAGGAGCAGAGTAGAAAAACAGGTAGGACTGTTTCTTCCAAGGCTAAAACACCCAGTTTTATGTCCTTGCTCTGTATACAGCCTGTCAGTATAGACAGTCAAACCTAGTACAAGCCCAAGCACTCACCTACAGTGGTGCACAACAGAAAAAGGACAAGACCAATGACCTGTGAAGTAAGTATGGACAGACCTGGCTAGGCTGGGGCTGCTTTCTGGCAAAGCTTGGTTTCTCTTGGACAAAACACAATGGATGACTTATTTAGTACTTTACATGCACAGTTACAAAGCTCGGGCTTTGTGCACAAGGAATTTATTTCCGTTTCCTGAAAATGAGAGTGGCCTGAAAAATCGTCAGCTTATCTTCTTAGTTGATGCCTTTTTCACAGAGAATACACTGTTCCAATTAAGGTGGATATTAAAAAGTGTGACAGCAAAGATTAGGCCCATTTATCCCAAGTTACCACCAAGTTGTGAGTAACTGCACGTGACACTCAGCCACCACCTATTTCCCCCTTCCACGAAAACGTACTGTCCTGCAAAGAGTTCACATGAGCCTGGAACTACTATTTTTCTAAAAGTCCCTAGTCTCTAAGACTTTTAGTTCTATTCAGGAATACATTACCAGATTTAATGTAGATGAAGAACTTGTATTTGTTTGGATTCTCTTCAACCATCCACCACCTCCTTTATTTACTTAACTTTATGATTTCTGAAATCATATTTACTATCACCTAGGGTCACATAATTGCTTTTTGCCATTATCATTTGAGCAAGTTTCTTCTGTTTACCCCCACCTTCTACTATAAAACGTTTTTTCAGGTGCTCTGCTAAATTTTATGGCTGACCTGAAACTTTGTATCTCAAATATTAGCATGAGGCTGAATGTAATGTTTACACATTTTCAGCAAGTTTCAAAGCTGAAGTTATGGAAAAGAAATAGCTTCACCTGTGCTGAAAGAAATTTTTAACTATTCATTTGCTGAGAAGCCTTCATTCCTCCATTGTTTCACACACAAAAATTCTGCAGGCAGATACAACTGTTACTTTCCTGTCGCTATCACTGAACAGCGCTGAGTTTATTACCAGAAGTTACACTTCATCCCCAAGGATGGCTCACAGGGAGCTTTGGAGCTTACAAGTGCAACTGATTTCTCTGGCAGATGAAGGTCTGCACTTTTGCTGATGACTTCTGTTTTCAGCTGACATGGGTCTATGGGAGACATGCTCAGGGAGCTTCTTGCAAGCCACACAACCTCTTGTTTTTGAAAATGTGTCTCCAGAAATTTCCTCCCTGAGACTCTCTAGGAAAGCAGAGGAGATGGAGAAAGGACTGATACTGAATTACCACTTCTGAATGTGCCGCCAGCCTGCCCCTCTTGCTGTGGCTGTGTTTGATGGGTCATCCAACTCTACCGCTGGAATCAGGGGGAAGACAACTCAGAGCTTTGGATGAAGAGGCCTGGAAGGTGGAAGAGAAAGATGGGAAGCCAGGATGCAGAATAAGTTGTAGGGGAAGTAACATGAAGTAGCATTATCAGAAGTGGAGTTTTTAAGGAAAAAAACATGACTTGTTTACAGAATAGCCTGGCAGAGAACATAGCTTGACTCTCACCTTTATTAGGTTCTCCCTGCATTCCTGTATCAACCATCATAATACAATTTACAGCTGCATTAAGCTGATGTGATTTATTTTCCCTAATGAGACATGGAAATTGATGGAAATTTTAAGAACAAAAATAAAATTATAAAACACTTTGCATTTTGTTAGATCTGTTTGGAAATGTGTTAGATGTGTTTGGAAACAAGATTGTTGGTGTATACTCGAAGAAAAGTTAAGTATTTGCTATCATAAGAGCAATTAAAAAATATACATCAAATACCAAGGTAAATGACTTGCCAAGCTCTCCTAGACTATAATTTTTCAAGTATGTGTGAAAGCTTTCAGTCATACAAGATAGTTAGAATTCGATGTTTAAAAAGTGACAAGATTTCAGAATAATCAATTCAGAAGTTAAAAATTATTAATTCAATGCGTTGCCTTTGTAATTTAATGTATTTTCTTTAGATGTAGTCATTCTCAGGTCAATTTATAGGAAAAAAAAAGAATGACCTAAAAGCAGGGAATGGATTGTATTTCCGTATGACACAAATGATACAGTAGGTCACTTAATACAACATAAATGAGTTTTTAATTAGAAAGCAACAGGGGGATAGAAACTTGTGATAGCCAAATAATCATCGCTTTATAAATCTGGAAAGAATCAAAGTGTTCCCTGATCTTCTTCCAAGGACAATGTTGCATGAAGAATGAACATGCACTGAAAAGGTAGTAATTACTAGAAAGTACATACTTCTGTTACAAGAGGTATTTTTAAAATGTAGCAGGAAAGCCCAAGATTACTAATTCTATCTGCAGCTGTTACTTGGTAAAGAGTACTCAAGGACAACTTCACTGCAAGCATGTTCCTCTGTGCTTTGCCTTTCCTTACTTTCATAGTGTTTAAAAAAATTAGTCACAAGTTGTCATCAAATTGCTTTGAAAGTCTACTTGCTGACAGACTTTTCTGACTCTGCTTCATTTTTATCTCTTTTTTTTTTTTAGGTTCCACTTAATGCAAATTTTCTTACGAATTTACAAAGAGGTATTTTCATACCTCACTAGTCTTATCCTTACCATAGGCATAAAAGAAAATAAGAATGCAGCATGTAGGTGCTACTTTTTATCCCTTGATCCTGAACTTCACAGAACCAGGCAAGTATCACCATCACTGCTCTCAGAATGGGATACACCAAACCCTCTTCCTCCATGGCTTGACAAAGATCACAGGCACAGAAGCTGACTTGTTCCCTCCACTGCCTCAGGAAAGGTTATGTTCAGCAAACAGCTATCACCACACCAGCAAATGAATTAATAAAGAAAGATTCGTGATTTCCACTGCTTTCCTATCTTTTTATTACACAGAGTATAATCCCCAAATCAACTTTTATAGCAAGAGGCCACGTAAATGGTTCAGACACTGGAAAGACAGTAAAACTCAGTTTCCTGTAACATCCCCTGCCAGGAAGGATGGCTTTTCAAGACTGTTAGTGTTAGGCATTCTCTCAACTACCATAGCTGCAATTAGATGCATTTTTAAGCATCCTATTAGTGGGAAGTATGGCTGTGTTTCCAGGTAAAGTCACTGCATACCATAATAATTAGCCAGGAAGTTCTTTATTCCCTGATACACCAGGAGCTGGAATGAACAGTAAGTGGAGGAGATCCGACATCACTCGGACAGGCAATTTCCTTGGGTTTCCACTCGGGCTCAGAGGTGATAATATGGCTGCATAGGACATCATAATTGCATTTGTTTGGGGGTTGGGCAGGTTTGGGGTTTTTTTACAGAATTACAGAAATTGAGGCTTTCTACAATGTGGTGCACCGTACAGACTGTCATACTCTACCAAAACAAATCACTGGGAGAAGAATCAGGAAAGGAAAATAAAGGAAATTGTATCACTATAAGCTGCTTCTTTCTGGAGCTCAGAAAAACACCAGCACATTGTCGGGGTACCTTGGGGAAACAGTCCTGGAACTCCTTACCAACCAGTTCCTGATGACACTTCCATTTTCTTATTTATGGCAAAATGACCACCGCAAAAAGCTTGAAGATGAGGCTAGAAGAAAGTTTTGCAAAGACAAAAAATATCATGACAGAAAGAAAATGGGAATCATCTACAGTAACTGTAAAACCTAGCAGGGAGGGATTTTTAGTGCCCATAAGTATATCCTTGCCACTGACTTCAGCATGGTTTGCAAAGAAAAAAGTGTAGGGTCTATTAAAAGGGAAAAATGCTGCAAACCCATTTTCACCTAGGAAAGAAGGATGTTTTTGAACTTTGATGACAAAGTCACAACCTAATGGTACAAAAAGGGAGGGACATGACCAGCCTCCTTGAGAAGGAGGCATGCTACCACCATGACAAAGCAGTGCTTCTCCCTAGGAGATACCAAACAGTCAGCTCCTCAGAGCAGGAAAGCATGGCATATGCCAGGGATGCTACTGTACCAGCATCAGAGTAGCACCTCAACCACTCACACAGCGCCCAAAACCAGGAGGCACCAGCTTCATCAATGTTCTGACCCTTGCTGGATCCCCCTGAAGATCAGCAGCTTTATAATCTCTCCTCTGTCTGCAGCAGCAAGAGGCAGGGGACAGACTCCCTCTCACCGTCTCATCCCCTCTGTCTCAGCAGCACTTCTCCATTTTCCCCTGTGCGGAATTATTGGGGATCCTGGGAAACGCGAGGAAGGGAAGGGAAAGCTGCAGTGAGAATGAAGTCCAGAAGATCAAGAAGAGGGTGTCACTATCCCTAGCAATGCCTTGTTACAAAAGCCTTTAAGAAATTGGTATCTGCTTCTCTCTCCTTCCTCCCTCCCCACTTCCCAACAAATCCTAGTCACCTGAGGAGCACAAGTCTAGTGAGAGAGAATGGGGCAGGGAGAGGAGGGCAAGGAGAGGAAAGAGGTTCCAGCCCCTGTGTTGTGTCCTGATAAAGTACCACACCCTTACCCAAAAACCTCAGTATCACACTGCTGTGTAGTACCATTATCACTGAGCACATGCAGTACCACACTCACCCTAACCAAGAAAAATTCACCCTAACAGCTGGCTGAGGATTTTCCACTTCAGTAAATATGCCAACATTGTAATAATATAGAATTTGTATCATATACATCTACAATTTCTATGGGAAAATATCAATTTATTGAACATTTTTCATTTATTGCTAGGACAATTGGAAAATATTATTTCAGGTGGATTAGGTAAACCAGAACACTTTTTAAAGTCAATCTAATGCCACAATGCAGTTCTTTACCCCGGGAACATCCTGTTCCGAGGTCAGATGCTCATTCCCTTCCCAGGAGTGAGGGTTTTTCAGGCAGCTTCACCTCCCAGAATTCGAAGCATGTTTTTTTGTGACAAAGCTCTCCAGTGCCCCTTGGACATTTAATTATGGGAGAAGGGTCTTGGATAATAAAATGGGAACATCATGCTCCTGAACTATAACTTTTGAAAAGCAATACACTGTGGTAGGGAAATGCAATTAAATTTTGAACTGACTCAGGAATTTCCCATGGAACATTAATTCTATTTTCTGCTCACCTCTGAATGTCAGTCTATTTTTCTCTTTCAGTTTAGGAAGCTTATAAAAGGTACAGTGAACCCCTACTTCTAAATCTGTGGATTCTCCCTCCCTCCTTGGGGAGGCCATAGCCATGGGAAGAGTGCATCTGCAAACAGAAGCCTATTGTGTTAAACCTTATCAGAGGCAATGCCTAGCCCAAGGAACTGCTACCTAGATACCCAACACCGAGAAATAATCAAGGTATTTCCACCTCCTTCCAACCCTTTCTGGTGTGCAGGGCCTTTGAGAGCTCACATGACTTTCCTGAAGCTGCACAGGACCCTGTCCAAGAGCCAGAAACTGACCACAACTTCACCAAGACTCACTGGAGGTTTTACTCATCTTGACATTTTTTGTCTCAAAGGTCTCCCACTTCAATACCAAAACAAGTATTACAGTAATTCCTTAATATAATGTAAAAAAAAAAATCCTTCATGTAAGCAACTGTTGGCCTGGAAATTTAGCACAGGACTGAAGCGCTGATCTCGTCAGAGCTACTTAAAAGAACATCCAGCTATTATAAACTGTAAAAGAACTGGCTTGAATTTCATTTCTCATCCCTGCAGCAGTTTTGTATTCCATATTTACCTTAAAGCTTATATATTTCTTCTCCATCCCCTACACTTAATCACACAGAAAACACTTCAGAGCAGATTCGCCCACCCAAACACACACTGCAAATGTTTTGCAAAATTCAGGCAAGCTGACCAATAGGGATAAACTCAATCAAATGCCAGAAAGATACCAAAACATACCAGACACATCATCTTTCCTTGAAACAGAGGAACTGTTTCTATTTTAGTTCACCCACTTTCACATACTTTGCACGACACAGACTGTAATTATATGCATCTCTTCAGCACTGATATCTATAACCAAAAATGTCAGGCGTTTCAGTTATCTGCAGACAGCACCTATTTCCTATGGTTATTACGGGCAGTACTAACACGTCAGGAATTCTGAGTATGTTTGTGTGAACTGACACCAGATCCAAAGTTAGGAGCTCCCCTACTATGAGTGTAAAACACACATGACCAGAAAAAATGGTAAAAACAATGCTGGCATTTAGACGATGCACACTCAAGCCCAGATTCAGATGAAACTCTCAGACTACAAGTTCTTGCTATATAACAAATACTACATCTAACTTCCAAATGAGTTGCTGTATTTCATAATCCTTTTGGGAATAGGAACACCACAACTTCACCAGAAATGTTTCAGAAACTGCCTGAAGAAGACATTGATCAATGAGGCAATGTATCTGCCAGATACTGAAATTACTTCTGATAAGTTCTAGAAAGAACATGATAGCGATAGCCTGAATTTCCTTTTTTTACTCACAAATTCTCTATCTAAGTGAGAACTACTAGGGGAATGCACAGACTTTTAAATTACTTCTGGAATAACTTTGATAAAAAAAAAAATTATAGCCAAAATGTTTGTTGTTTTTTCTTTTTTTCTTCCCCAAAAAACAACCAAACCAAAAAAAATCGAACTCCCAGTAAAAGCACTATTTGGGAACAAACAAACAAGGTTAAATTTAATTAACCCTGTGCTGTGATCAAATTCACCCATGAGGAAATAGTTTGTAAGTGAAACCATGGCCAAACAAGCAAGCAAACATTGATTACATCCTCTCTAACATGGAAAACAACTCGCTTTTCAACTTTGTAATAATAAGCAGCATTTCAAACAGCATGTCCCACTAACGAAGAGCATAGGTAATAACAAAAATCATCTGTTAGGAAAACAGCACTCCAAATGACAATGACAAAATAAAGCCCAAGACTCCTTAGGTATGCCAAGAAAAGTAATTTGTGAGTTAACACTTCACTGAGGAATAAAGTTCAAATGCTCCATATGGGGAAAAGAGGAGACTTAAATCGCCCGGGATAAGCATTACTTAAGTATCCACCGCATCCTAGAAGACCTGTCAGAGTGCTCCGAAGGCAGCAGGAAAGCCCAGAGGAATCCTAGCAAATGCATGCAGAGGCAAGCTTCCTACTTACCCTACTGTATGCACCATGATCTCTTTTGTCACCTTAGGAACTCCCAAGTATCCAGAATGATGTTATTTTTTAAGGGAATATTACAGCTGCTAGAGGAGACAGAGGCAAGCTGACAAGCAGAGTTTTGCGAGAAGCCAGGCAGAGAGGGATGAATTTAAACCTTGGCTCAAGATGCTGTGTATTCTGCGTCTATCTTTAACTTCTAAATGATTTGGTTTCACATTCCTCTGGAGTCCTGCTGGCAGATGCCTCCGTGGAGCTTTACCAATCGCAGGCACCCGGCCCCCTCTCCTCCTCCATCCCTCCACCTCCCTCCCTCCCATCCTCCCAAGCTGCCACTCCACCCCCATCTGCCNCAGGATTTCACGGCTTCCAGCCTCGGCTGCCCGCCCCCGCCTGAGGGAGCCGCCCGCTCGCCCGCCGTGCTGCCGGGCACCGGGGCCAGCAGCGCCCGCGGAGCCTTCGGAGATGGGGGCAGGCACCTGAAATCACAGCCTGTGCCCACTCAGACAGAGCCCTGAACCCCAGCGCCCGCGGAGCCTTCGGAGATGGGGGCAAGCACCTGAAATCACAGCCTGTGCCCACTCAGACAGGATCCCTGAGTCCCGGCGCCACCGACCGAGCCGCCATCCATAGCGGGACCCCTGGGGCGCATCTCCCGCAGGGGATCCCGGGCACAACGAGCTGGATCTAGGCCTGGGCCAAGGCAGCAATTCACCCGCTGCTGGACGAAGACTCATACCTGGAAGCTTACAGCTCCCTGCACAGGGAGCTTTACGGAGGAAAGGCATTTTAACAACAACAACCAACCAACCCCCACAAAAACCAACCAACCAAACAAAAATAACAAAAAACACCCAACCACCCCAAAATAAAATATATTAATTAAAAAAGTTTGTACCACATCTTTACTAGAAAGCTGCTAAACTTTCACTCTCAGGCCGTGCCTCCTTACAGTAACAATGCATTGCAATGTTGTTTAGACTCTGAGACCACAGATGAATGATAGCATTCTAGGTGACTGAAGTCAGGAAAAATCTTCCATGTAACTCAGAAAGTCAGTATTCCTACCAGAGGTTGCTAGTGTTGACACAAACCCCCGACTCTGAAGACCAGCCCTTCGAAGCAGCAGATTTTAATAGTCAAATGCACATCCCGTTGAATACTGCTTGCCATCAAGTCTGCCTTATCTCAGACATGGGCAGGAGCGGAACAAGCCACGAGATTTTATGTAAAATGTATGAATTATTGAACACTTTCACTTGCAACAGGATAATAACAATTGCCAGTCACACCAATTCAGACAGAATAACCTGGTAAATGTCTCTGGTTTCTCAGTCTTCAGCCTTTGTCTGAGCTGCTGCCAAGAGGGGGTTGTAGGGATGCAGCCAAGCAAGCAGCAAGCACAGGCTGGGGCAGACGGGGCAAAGCCAAGCTGTGCCCAGAATCCCTTGGCCAAAAATATGGTTTGAAAATGCCTTGCTAATGCCTGATTTCATGGGGCATTACACTTTTCAGAACACCGGTGTTGAGAGGCTGGACTGATACAGTAGTAAAACTGATTAAGCAAGCTAAAGAAGGAAAGTGATCAAACGTGGAAAGGCCTTAAGGAGGGGTAAAAAAATCAGCCAAAGGGCTGTATCACAGTGCATGTTAAGAAAATCTCCACATCTCCTGCCTGCTTGATAACATGCATGAAAATAAGTGTGTCTGAGAACACATACAGCATATATGAAAACATATTGAAAGCATACATAGCATATATAGTCTGATGAAAAACAGTAACTCCACAGTAATTTTTGTGGTCAGTCTGCACACAGTGAAAGGCAAGGGCTTCTGATAGATAACATTAATAATTTAGGTAATTTGTGTTAAATGTTTTAATTAAATAATTGCAAATATGTAGGGGCTACTGCAAATACGTAAGAGCTACTAAACCAGAGAAAGGGAGAAGTTAAGAGAGTGCCCGACCTTGGTGCAGGCTAATGTAATGTAACATTGTATCATAAGATATGAAGAAGGAGGGAGAATGGGAGACAGTGGAAAGTCCCCATGGACGTGCTGTGAGGAAGAAGAGAGACTTCATCCACCGACCACCATGAGAGGGCAGAAGACCCCAGACCTCAGAGTTAGAAAAATCAACTGTGACCAAATACAGAAAGACACAGACTGGGGAGGGACTGAGGGGAGTGTGTAAATCAAAAAGGTATAAAAATGAGAAGTTTCAAAAGAAACTTTGAGAGCTGTGCATGGAGCGTAAGTTGAGGCTTGCGCTCTCCGGCTCTCCCAGCGTGCGGTGCTTGCTTTGACTTTTTGCTCAAATAAACAGTTTATGTTATTGGCAATCATCATCGGGTCTTATCTTTATCAGGCTCTTCTTAATCTGGACTGAGCTTAGGTTTATGGGCCTGGAAGTGTTGCCAGCAACATGGAAACATTAAATAACAAATCAGCTGACAAGTCCTGAAAAGTTTAAAGATTTTGAATCACTAGCATTTGTTCCTATTAGCAAAGCCAGACCCCAGTATGTTCAATACCTGCCTTCCAGAGCGTATTAAAAACTCCAGCTAAACGTGCCATGGTCTTGCTGCCAGACGAGGAAGAAGTCACTTCACTGCTTTTTCTCAGGATTCCTGATACAACAGTTCTGGGCATTATTCAGGCTGAGGAGCTGCATGGGAATGCAGGAAAGCTGCCTTCTCTGGCACTGCTTTCTGACAGAGCCACTTCTAACACTGTTGGCTTATAAATCTCTCAGAGCACTGAAAATCAGAGCCAGAGAGTTTCCCGTTCAAATGGTGCACCTTCATGCAATGCAGTAGGCACATCAAGTAATTCTTTTCCCCAATTGTTTGTAAAGATGTCAGCCTTGAAGGGCAGATAATCACTAGAAGCAGAGACCAACTGTTAACATTTGGTTTTAAAAAACACAGTGGTTAAGACGTTCAGAGAGACAAAAGAACAAAGAAAAGTCTTTGTGCCTTTGTGGCTGAGGACTCCTTTCTAATTAGGGCAACAAGGAAGGAAGAAAGCAGCACGGTAGAAGAAGGTGCGATGGACAAATGTGATGATTCAGAAACGAAGTCATGAACAGGAAGGATTAGGACTGAGCTGTTTATAGGACTTCAAACTACCTCTAGAGAGTGCTTAAGTGTTAGGGAAAACAATGGCAGGGAAATCCACGGAAGCACATCCACACTTTTATCTAAGCTTGCTGTTTCCCTTAGTAGATACAGAGGGAAAAGAGATTTGGCTTTGAATCCTCTAAAAGGCCACTGTTTGCTTCCCATGCCTCCTAAGAGGGTATTTAAAAACCTAAGAGTATGGGGAGGGGAAGAGCTTTGGAAAATGATGCTGGAAGTTACTGGGAAACCTTGGATGTGAACATGGACAGCATGATCCCAATCCCATGAATGAGACAGTCCGAGGTCATATGTCCAAAAACTCTATCACATAAGCCAAAAGAGGAGATAGGTGTCCAGCTTCCTCAGATGAAGAGCTGTGCAGTAATAGCAGGGTCTAATACACAACACAAAGTGTACAGCTGCGAGATTTACCACTGCTGTGACAGGGAATACTACTCTCTCAGCAGGGTCTGTTGTTTATAACCATCATCAAGTGTAACAGATCAGGGACTTCTGTGGCATTAGATTTGAGATATGTGAAAACATATTAATAGTAAGTTCTTGTGGAGGAGGGGGAGCTCGAGTTGGAGCTGGCATGGGAGCAGACGAGGGAGCGGCAGAGAGGGAACAGTAATTTGGTACCAGTGACAAGTGTGAAGAGGTAACATGTTTGGAGCCATGTGACTTCCTACCCATTCCCAATTTAGCCAACTGCCTAAGAGGCATGATCTGTCCCTTCATGTTTAGCTATTTATAATGTGCACAGAATTTGCTCTTTGTCTCCCCTTGTCTGTCAGTGTCTTCAATTCATTAGTCTTGGCAGTCTTAAAATTTGGGCTTACTGTGACAAGCAACATCTTCTACCCTACAGGCTCAATCCTCCTAGGTCTTACTCGAGAGTGTTTCTTCCTCTTTGGAATGATCTTGTTAACCTCTGCAAAAATTTCAGCACAGGTTTGTTCAAGAGTAAGAGCTCTGGAGTAGGGACTGCAATTGCACGGACAGGCACACAGTTCCTGCCCATCACAATGGATTCAGCACCATTTATTCAGTATTTCTCAACCTGCACACCCCTCACTGCCCCAGCTGACCTCCAGCCAAGCTACTCAGGTGTGTACTTACACCAACAGCCCGCTCCAAAATGGTCCAGCAGCTGGGGTTTGGCCAAGTGTTTATCCATGTGCTGCTTCTCTCCTGCCTAGTTTTGCAGCAACAGATCTTCTGTGCTGCATTTTTGTTTTTGTTTTGTTTTTTTTCCCCTTGATTTCTATGTTTCTGCAATTCAAACCATAGGGAAAGAAGGGAGATCATCCATGGTCACAAATTGAAGCTTCAGGAATGAGGTCATCCATGATTACAAACTGAAGCTTCAGGAACAAATTAAAATTTCAGTCATACTACTCTTTTTGTTAAGTGCTCAAATTGATGAACAAAATTAGGATTTGAGATACAATAAAATGAAGAACAACTTTTAAAAAATGAAGTTTTGTAGGTAAATGGATAATTTACCAGACTGAAAAATATTGTTCTAAAAAGAAAAAAGAACCAGGTAAACCTAAGCCCACAAAGTGCTGAGGCCTGGAAAAGTCTTTCTAGAACTGGTTGGGCTCCTGGATAAATAAAGAGGCTGCTTTCAGGCTTTCTAACATCATCTATTATTTGTGCTCTACCTGAAAACGCTGAACTTTCAAGGTTTGAAGTGACAGCTATAGTTCATTTAAGTCGCTTGGTGAGGAGTGCACCTAATGAAGATTGTCTTCCTCAGGATTTATGATCCTCTGCTATTTATTGCTTCCAACAACACCAATCCCTGTTTCCTCTAAACTCTCATGACCATTCCTGCCCCTCAGGACAGGAGAGCTGCACACCTCCGTTTCCAGCTTCATGCAGCCAACCTGCATTGCCACCTTCATAATTATCATTTTAATTACCCTGGGCCTTCATGATTATTCTTCTTCTAGATACTGCCCTCAGTTATAAATATTCCCTACTCCCTTCAACTTCCCCTTCTGTATTTTCTCCCCACCTGTGGAAAAAGTAGCAAGCAGGTTGTGCAGCTTGATTCAGAGCTGTGTGTGCTCAGACTGAGCAGCCAGCACACACGGGAGCTGCTTTAGAAGGGGAATGTTACATGCCCTGCTCTTTTCTGGGTTACTATATTGGATTCCACTTCAGGAGAGTCAAGGAGAATCAGTACAGCTGAGATTTCTTCCTAGGTGTTTAATTTAGCAGAAGGTGTCTAGTGAGTTCAAAACTACTGGCTGTGGCCAGGAGTGTGAGACAAACAAACATATCGTGATTGTGTTCCCTTAAAAAGCCAAACTCTGAAAATAAAATAAACAAACAGCCCACATGCCACCTACAAAGATTCATGACACAGTCTTTGCTCCAGCAGGAGATGGTCTTTGTCTTCCCAATGATAAGAACCCTCTGGTGCTTTAAAGGCTTTATGTCTGGTCTAACCAAGTATACAAAAGGTAGCAAACAGTGCTAATTAACAGAGCTCATTGCAGTCTGTTCTTGAAGAGGAAAAGTGAAATGTTTGTAAAAGAAAAGATCAGAACACCAGAAGTTGTCTTGTCACAACATTCACTGGAAAACAAAGTCCTAATTCCCACAATTATTATATATTGACATTTTTGTTATGGAAATGGCTCTGTTACCCTGTCTCACACTCCAGCACCTTGGCTTCACTGCAGTGCTAAATTCTGCACTGAAAACGGTTTCCAGTAAATTATTTTAGAAAAATGCCACAAACGTTATCTCTTTTTATTTGCCTGGACAGACAACCCCAAGTTTTTTGCGGAAATTCAGCCATTGCATGAAGTGTGCATGCAGGCAGACACGACTGTGGCTGGAGTGACACACGCACTTTTTTTGGAACTGGAAGAGGATAATCTATGAAAGAGATTCTCTGTTCAGTTGAGCTACAGGTAGGAAAAATCCCCTTTCATTCATCCCACAACCCACCAAAAACCTCCTGCTCTCAAATAAAACTCATTTTATTTCACCCTCAAGTCGAAAAACTTGGAAAAGAAAGGAAATTATTTTTTTTCTCCATAAAGAAAAAAATACAGAGCAAGAACACAGAAGGAGGCCTGGAAGTCTCAGAAACTGCTAATGAGAGCTGGAGCATTAATATATAGGCCAACACCATGAATCCCATCAGATCAGTTATGTAAAAGGCAGTAGCGCCTGACTTGCTCTCTGAAATGCATCAGTGCCCTGCAGGGCTGGGGGTGGTGTCTCTGCCACACAGAGCTCTCCTTCCCTCTGCCCTGGCCCCAAGGCAGCACAGATCCCTCGGGATCGGGGTCCCGCTGCTGCTGGGGTACAGGGCCAGGAGAGGAGCGTGGAGCAGCCCCGAGGGTCTGCGCTGGGGCGGGAGCACGCAGGGTGAGACAGCCCGGGAGAAGCTTGTCCTACTGCTCCCTCTGCTGTACCCATCCTGTGGAGAAATCCCAAATAGTCAGCGGGGAAAGCTGGGAGAAGGCATGGCAGCTTTGAGCGCGGTCTGCAGGTAGCACAGGCTTGGGGAAGAGACAAAGTCGCTGGTGATGAGGCAGAAAGCACCGCCACGCTCAGGAGATGGCACGGCACGGACGTCGGTGTGTCCAGCCCAGCCAATCTCTGGCTCTGGACCTGCCAGGGTTTCACTTGTGCTTCCAGAAAGGTGCAGGGGAATAAAACCTCTCTCCTTGGCACGATCACCCCGCTTTGGGACACGTATTTAGATCATGATCTCATCTTAGGACTCGTCTGGGTGTCCGGATCAGCCCCAGAGAAAGGCCCAGGAAACTCCCTTGGCAGGGCAGCAGCCAAGTCCCACATTAGGGAATGCTGGCAGCAACACGCCCCAGCAAAGGGGGAAAACAGAGCCCATCCCGAATCACATCAGTGCCATGCCACATATGAACAGGGAGCACAGGGAAAACAAACAAAAAGCCAACAAAAACCAAAAAAAGGAGAAAGGAAAGGGGAAACGTGGCTTATGGTAATGAAGTCAATTAATCATGTGGTAATTAACAATCTGATTGTTCTAGAGAATGTTTTTTTCTAACCGAAACCCACCTGAATACAACTGCAGTCAATAATCCCACTCTGTACCCTTATTTCTGAGGGCTGAGAATTTGGCAGAACTGGATACCACCTATGGAAGACATTAGCAGCTAACATGAAAGCATCTATTTGAACACAGGGAAAACCCGTACCCCAAGGAAAATGCCTATTTTCAGACATTCAAACATTACAATGTGCTTTCTGCAATCTTCACAACAGTATTTCAGTTACTCCATACTTTCCTCTTAGCACTAATTTATGGAAATCCAAGTTAGAGAAGAAACCATTTCAAAGGAAGAAATGCCTCTCAAGCATTTTTTTTCTCTAAGAAGGTGCACACTCATCAGAATAGGGAGGAATGATGAGAAAAACCAGCACCTTCAGGAAAAGTGGACACTTTCCATAATAAAAGAGGGGATGAAAGGCTGGAGCACAAGGTTAGGGCTTTGAAAATTCAGCTATACACTCATCTTAAACCTTCTGGAGAATCTCAGGAACTTTACACAACTTGTGCCAGAAACAAAACAACCCTTCCTAATAGCAATGTGAGACTAAAAAAAAATTAATCAGTGAGTTCCAGATAGGCAATGTTAACAGAGAAACTGCATTCACTTTTTTCTCCATGAACCAAGTATTATTTCCTCCTATATTACAGAACATCTACCAGCTAATGAAAATACGGGAAACCGGACTTTATGATATAGCACGGTGATAAAATGAATTATATTTAAATGTCAATGGAATCTATGAAATAGAGCAAATTTGGAAGAAATCCATTCAGTAATTTTGAAGTTGTGAATAATTAGCATGGCATTTTCAAATGCACTTGGTTAAATTCATGACCTAATTCTGCTCTAAATTCTTTAGTTTTTGCGAAGCTATATGAGCCATGCAATATTAAAGTAGTATTAGAATACTGCAGCAGTAGTGAGTCCTGCTGGAAAAAATTCCACCCTTAAATGAATGACTCCAGCAAAAGAATGGGACATGGCAATTTGGGGCAGAATGAAGCCCATTATTTTCAAAGACAGCACTCCAGATTTTCCTAAATGCAAACAAATACAGTTTGACCACAGGACTGACACCATGAACCTAATTCCAACTTGCCTCAGTTATATGACAAGAAGAAGCTGGAGTGGAGCTGAAAATATAAACTAAACAACTTTCAAGGAAAAAGTGAGATATTGAAAAATATTTTATCTGAAGTAAGCCAGTAATAATTGCAGATTATTTTCACATTGCCCTGTTAAGTTTCCTGATGAACACCCACAAATATACCAAGTGTGAGGCACGAAGACCAAGCACAGATCTGGTTATAACCCACTGTCAGATGCCACAAAGCTGCCCCTTTTTATAGCACCTTCTTCCATCTCACTGTATTAATTATATTTATCCCCAAATAAAAGAAATTACAGAGGGTTTTTTTTGCTTTGTTCACTGAATTAATTGTATTTATCCCAAAATACAAGAAATTACAGAGTGTTTTTTTTCTTTATTCAGAGAAGCACATCATTTATCCAAGGGCCTCAGACACTCCAGTGTAAATTATTTGTACTCCTTGCTACAAAAAGTCTTGCTCCAGGACTTTGTGACAACACTGACTACCTGAGGGAAATCAAATTAACAGCAGCTGAGACAGAACTATTAAAGGCATGTTCTCCCCTATGTACAGTAGTCTGCTAATGTATCCACAGGCACCGAGAGAGTGAGGATAAAGCAAGGACATTTCTCTCAACCATCACTATCTTTCACATTAGTGTTCTATTCTTGTGAGGGAGCTGTGGATACAGTGATATTGATAGGCTCTGGGGTTCTTTGAGCCTCAACTCAAGCATGCAGATTTTACAGACATGCACACCATGAAGACAGTCACTTCCAAAATAAATCAAGCAAGCTTTTTGGTTAAGGCTACAGAAGTAACTGGAAGGTTGCTGCTTGCTCCAAGTGTAATGATGTAAGGAAGAGGTGCACCTAAAGCCTCTCCTCTGCTCCCATGCCCTCAGGAGGCACCATCCAGCCTCCAGAGGAGATGGGTTTGGGATGGCACCCAGTGTCTTCATGCACAACCTGCCAGGGCAAGATGCTCTCAAAAGAGCTGTACTCATGCCCTTCCATTAGCACCTCCTGCTCAAGGAGGGAGATGACATCTCTGCTGCTTCCAGAGAAGGGCAAAGACACATACACTAGCAAAATGCTCCGAGTGGCAAGGTCCACATTTGTAACTGGGAATACCACTCTGAAATGCAGGCAGGAGACCACCACACTGTGCCCATGCTGCTCTGGCATTTCCCAAGAGGTCAGTGTGGCAGGGCTTGTTGTGAAACACCATGCTAGCAGCGGTAGAGACCTGACCAGGTCTCAGCTATGCCACAGGTTTGTTTGTTCAATTTAGGAATTCACACATTTACTTCCTCCCTCCCACTCTCATCTGCTTGGTCTGCATAGCCTTCAGTGGTTTTAAGGTGGGTGTCATACTTCTAGGTGCTCAGAGCAACAAAAACTTTGAGTACCTTTGACCTCCCAGCACTACTGGGACTAAATATTGAAAACCGTTCTAGTAACTTTTTTATTCCATTCACTGAATGGAAAAAATAACTGAGTTGAAAGAAAAATGCACCTTGCTTCAAAAGCCTCTTTAATCAGCCCCAGAATCTGAACCAATGCTGAGCATAAAGATTTAAATTTGGCTTAATGAAAACTGAATAAACCAAAAAACAACAAAAGAAGTCTCTTTACAAAAGGTATGGATTCGACCCAGCCGATAAATAATTAAAGCTCCTCTCTGTTCCCTTCCACTTTCTATTTTAAGGCTTTTCATTATATGGGATCAAAGTCAGCTTGAGTTGGAGAGAGTTAGACAAATCCATCACGGAGACAGAATGAATGTATGATCTCATCCCCTGTGACAGCAGCCCGACGGTACCACCTGTTTGAACTCGGCTCATACCACTTCTGATGACACTGGCAATGTCAAGCAAATCGCTTGAAATTCGGGGGGGACGTGGGGGAAAAGCACTCTCCACCTAAGCAAACCAAAAAAAAATAAAAGCTGTAAATCTGGCATGAGGAATGCTTACAGGCAGCCAGCGCTGCAAAAAGAGCAGCCACAGAAAAGGTTCAGACCCATGAACATGAATCACTCTGGGCCTCAGAAAATCAGTTGTATGAAGACTGATTTCTGTTTGGAAAAGAGTCAGATGAGAGAGCAATGCAACATAGCTGTATAAAAAATTACAAATATTAAAAATAAGGGAAATTAAACATCCTTATTTATTTTCTCAAAATGAAAGGCAAAGAATACATTGAAGCCAGAAGAAATAACTAGGAGATACGAAAGGCAAGTTAAACAGGGAGTTTAAAACTGGCAGGCAAATTTAAAAGAGATTAAGGAAAATTCTATTCTACCTTTTGAAACTTAAAATGTAAATTTACCCTGTGGAGCTATCACCAGAATAATATAATGGGGACCAGAAAGGACTATTAAAAAAATATTCATTAGATTGTTAATGAATACATGCATGTTCCCATTAGAAACTCATCTGTTTTCAAAAGAAAGAATATAATCCTTAATGAAACTTGCTTTTTTAAACAGTAGAAGAAAAACATTTATACTTCCTGACACAAACAATGATTAAGTGTCAGGGATTAAGACATCACCCTTAAGGGGAATCCCCAAGGATTAAGAAAATCCCCCTCTTGTCACATTATTCCGGAACTGTCAGCTGCCCAGTTCCTGAGCACTGTCAGGAACAATGTACTGGACCAGGTCCAACACACCAATGTTTGGTTAGCACTAAAGTTTAGTCAAGAGATTTCTGTCTAAAACACTTGTTTAAGGAAAAAGATGACAGCATTGTGAGTGTACCATAAAGCTTTGTGTTCTAAACCATTTTTTGCTCTAACTGCCAGTAGCTAGAAGCACTTGAAGATGAAGGCAGCAAGCATACACCAGCTTTTCTTGGTTTGGTGTATAAAACCACTTTGGTCTAGATCTGGGTCAAGATACACTATTTCACTTCTTTAAACTGCTTGATGTGTTCAACACAAACACAACTTCGGGTCTCCCACTGCACAAGGCACATTTGCAGTTCTAGGAGTTGTGGGGTATTCCAGCTGATTAAAGCTGTGTTGCAACCACACAGATATAAGAGTCAAACTGTAAAATTATTTCAGATACAAAAAAATATCACTGCTCTGAAATTTATGCCATTTTTTTCTCAGTCTACTAAGATGAAAACAAGAAGTTTAGCACTTCACTAGCTGAAAGAGCTATTTCAAACATGCTCTAGATTAAGACTGCATGGCAGGACCTTTTCCCAGTGAGAAAAGGCACTCTGGGAAGAGTAGAGGCCTCTAAAATCTTCTCTTCGGTGACCTCATTAGCATCTGATGTGTAGGAACATCTCCTTTAAATGTGTGATTTTCCTGTCTACCTTGAAATGGCCCTTTATCAAACTCGTAAAATTACTTTCATTTGGTACCAAACAGACAAATAAACTGATGTTATTCAGGCCCAGCAGCTCTTCTGTTGAAGGGCAAAAAAAAAAAACAAAAAGCAAAAAAAAGCCTGTAATAAAAAAAAATAGATTGGAAATGTTTTGATGCTTTATGTGGGAGTTAGCTGTATGCAGAATTGAACTGTATTTTCTTGGTTTAGCTGAACTAAGCTGTACTGACAAGAGCATGCTGAATTAGATCCGGTTGTAACCCGAGGTGAACCTGCAGGGTAAACCTTACGTCACTGTATTGCTGCAGTTCTTTCTTTTTTCCATGAGCAAACGTGGCTCACTTCCCTCAGTCTCTGAAATGCCTATCGTGTGTGCTGGCCATGGGGTAGAAGTCCAAATAGAGCATGGATTAGAGTTTGGATTTATTCACTTCAGGCCTCTGGGAATGGAACTGAGCTACTGGGAGAGACTGAAATAAGACTACAAAAGCATGAAGGAGGCAAATGTGAATGTAACGGGGTATTAGGATGCACACTGTATTTAAAGACATTTACCCACAATTCTGATATGTACTTTTGGGCTTTTGCCTACCCACGGCAAAACCAACACCGTGTTTCTCTCTCAAAGCCATGTAGAGACAACTTGCCTTGCATTCTGGGATGATTTACCCTAACAGGTGACAATGCCATGCCCTTCCTGGCTACAGTAACAAATATTAATTTCTACAGCACCATCCACACAGCTTTGCAGGGTAGAATATAACTTTCTTGCAAGAGTCTGGCAACTCCTTAGCATGAAGGACAATGAGGACATGCCTTAAATGGCATGACAATCCCGCCTGCCAAATTTCCATGACCACAGAGATGTAACTGAGCAGATGAAACTGTTTAAGTTCTACCTTAAAGCCTACAAAAGGTGTTCTGCGTTCCACGTTCGGGCATGTTGCTAAGCACAAAACTACTCTCTCTTTGCCAGAGCCAGCTGGAAGCCTCGGTGGCACAATGTAGGTGGGCACATAACCCTCTGTTATCTCAGTGCCTGATGGCTCCTTTCTCTGCTAGCTTTATCCCTGACTTTCTGTGGCATGGCAGACCACACAGGAGCCCTACTTGAATTAATCCCTATACTTGGAGAAAAAGCAACTCTACTTGCTGTTGCACTGGACAGATAATAGAGCACTTCCACAACACAGGATCTTCACCTGCCTGCTCAGTTGGAATGGTAGGACACTATAAAAGATTTTTCCTTTGTTAAGTGCTACAGTGCTAAATGTCATTTTCCAACTGTGTATAATCAGTTTTTAAAGAAATTCAGGTACAGGACCTTGATAATGATTTTTCTTCAGCTCATATGCAATGGAGATGTTCTAGAGATACCATGATTTAGCTTAATAAAAATATAAATCTCCATATAATTTTATCACTTCAGGCCTTGAATAACTGGAAACCCTCCTCCTACAGAATTTGTCATGATTTCCTCTCTTTGAATTCAATGCAAGAAGTGCACAACTAAATTATGCAGGACTATAAACTTACGTAACTGTTTGTAAGATAGAAGAACATAAAAAATAAAGGAGCTTTAATAGTTCGGAATATAGAGAAGTCCAACATAGAACTAAGGAAAAATGATTTATCATTTGTTCTTCAGGTGGACAGGTTTACTTGTATTTAATTAGTATAAATAGAAGTAAATCTGAGAAAATACTGTCATTTCCTTAGACATATGTAAACCAATAGCCGACAGAAATAACCATGAAGCAACTACCTGAACATACATCAATATAATAAGTAGAAAAGGTGTATTTACATTAAGAAATCGCCTATCTCTTGTCTTAGGTGTACTTACATTAAGAGATCACCCATCTCTTGCCTTAGTTTCCCCTCCTGAGCAGCAGTGGTGTGATGAAGGAAGCACCAAAGGGGATGCACCCACATGGCTCACTGGTAACACTTGCACACAATCTCATTGAGTTATCAGGCATCCACAGCAAGCATATGTAATTCCTTTCACTGCCTACTTACCAGGAGGTTCACCAGTCTACCCTTTTTGCCTTTTGGTAGTTTGCATTCTCCTTTTCTTGGAGCTGAGTCCCACATTACCCAGGCAGCCTGCTACTCTCAATGTAAGAATCTGGAGGGAAATAAAACCCATCAATCCTCTGCCTGGTTTAGTAAATCCCTCTCACAGTGTTCATCATTCCCTGTGGCCCTGCAACTCGAGCTCTTTGGCTCCCTGCTTGTGGGGCTCTTTAATCCTTTAGCTTTCTATCTGGATGGCTGTGGGCACAATTTGCCCGACCCCTGGTCTCTTTTTCTAGTCCCTGATAAGGATCTTTGCTCTCAACTTGTGGTGTCTGCTGCTTCTGCTGAAACAGCAAAGAGCCTTTTACAGGGTCATGTATATGCACACCTTATAGTCAGGTGTTCTTTGGCTTACAATGAAAGCCACAGGACAGCACAAATGAACCTGAAAGGGTTCAGGATGCAAGGTACTGTTGCAAAAATCATACTTGGATACAGCCAGAAATGGGGATGAAAAGTGGATTCCTTAGCAGCTGACAGCTTTTCAATGTACCCCAAGCATGTGCAATTGGAAATTCTTGCTGCTGTTCCTCATGGAGATTACAGGAGTTTGCAGCTCCTATGCACTGTTCTCCCATTAGGTGTGTGAATGAAGCATAGAAACAATTTGTTTTATCGCCTCCACTCCACAAAAGAATTAAATTAAAAATAGCAGCATGGCATCACTTTTTAACAGGTCAGTAAAACAGAACTATAACAGCTGCAGGCTTGCTCCTTCCCTCCTATAACAAATCCTGTAATGGGAGGGAGGTTGCAGCTCTGCTTGGGATCCTTCTACTAGATTTTGCCCTGAGAAAAGGTTTGTTGAGAGGGAGGTCACTGTGGGTTAAGTGCCAAAACCCTTGCTTGTACTCTTGGTCCTCAGACCATTTGGTTGGAGGAGCTGATGATCTGTTTTGCTGTTCCATCTTGGTGGAAGCCCATTTCCATGGTGATGCTCTAGAGAGACCTGCCAGCCAAGCAGCATGGAGGTCCATTTTCTTGAGAAAGCTTCTCAATTTTTAGGAACTTTAGTGTAAACCTAATACAGGTTGCTACTTTTTAATTTTTACTCTCCCAGGGGCAGACAGTGGTACCAATATCCACAGTTCTCCCATTCCTTTCCTATCCTACAAGACATAGCAGGTCTGCACCTTGGGACAGAGGGGCTAACAAAATAGCAGAAACAGCCTGTAGAGCAATTTGGTGTTTTGGCTTATTTAAATGTAACACTTTATACTTAAGGATATATTTGGGCCCTGGTATTTAAGGATTTTCTCCACAGAACACTCATTATGTCCTACAAGGAATGTATGTATGTTATTTCCATCAATACTACTGGATTTACAGGTGAATTGAGATTCCCCTTGGGCTCACAACTCCAGCACAAAAGCCCTTGGCTTCACAGAAGACAACAAACCTGTGAAGGAATATCAAGGAGAGAGGAGCTACCCAGAGATACTTGTGTGCAGCCTTTCAAACAGCACTTGGAAGAGATGTTTGCCTTCTGCAAAGAGACTGTCATAGAGGAAGATTAGGGAGCAGGCCAGGGGCTGGATCACAGGACCCAGCAGTCCTGAGCACAGCATTCCCAGCAGCAGCTGACTCCAACCATGAGAACAGTGGTGGACAAGCCAACCCCAAGTGTTACATCTCTTCTAGCCCTGGGTCAGTGATCTGCTCACGTACTACTCTGTGCACATTTTGTCATGCAGGAGTGGTGACCCTCTCTAAGGATTTCATGCTATGGATAGGAAAACCATTTAACGTGCTTCCTATAGTTTTATGCACAAATGCCTAGAGCTTTTCCATCTAATACATACATAAATTAAATTTCTGTGACTGTGAGTTTTGTTACTAGAAAAAAACCCTGTGAAACAATCAAGTTTTCCTAATGCTTCTGCCACACACAGAGTAAGCATTATTGTGAAAGCTGTGTGCTCAGAATGTGTTAATTGCCAGGTCCCAGGAGCATTTCCCTTAGCCCACTCCACATCTTCTTATGTAATACCCTTTACCATACTGTCATGAGAGACACAGACCCATAGTTTGAAAGTCCATTATTGCTGTTTATAACATAATCATTAAATATAAAGTTATTTCTTAATAAAATTCTGCTGTAGCACACTACAATTCTGCATCAGAAGTATTTACTTGTCCTTGAATTATTCTCAGAATAATTTTCAGATGATTCAAAAATGTCCTTTTCACTAGAACACAAGTATTTTTCACTTAAAAGATAACGAAGATGGTAATTAGAGATTTACTTGTATCCAATATCCTAAAACCTTCTCAGCTACCATTTATTAAAAAAGTATTATGGAGCAGCCAAAGAACACTATACATTCAACCCTTTAGTGCTCTGTTTTACATCTCTGTTGGACAAACAGCATTAGGACACAAAAGCCATTAACCTCCTTTGCTGAGGTTCATTGCATTTACGACATGACAGACGTACCAGCATACACTTAATTGTAAAGCCTGTTTGCACATAAAGTAACCAAATGGTCAAACTAAAATAGCTTCCCCAACTCTGCATCTCTAGTCTATATATTGCCACACAGCTCTCAAGAACTTGCATGTCAACTTCCTAGTAAGAATTCAGAACAGTTTTCAAATTCATAGAAGTTTATAGAAAAGGGACTAGGTGAAGAAATCGGGTTTTTTTATCCAAAAATATGACACTTTATTAGTATGTGACAGAATTAATCTTTTCCTTTGTAAAAGAAGTTTGTTTTTCTCCATATACACAGGCCGGCAATTATTTTTATTGTTCCACTGAACTGTTTTACAGTATCTTAAGAAATTTTCTGGGAGCAAACTAAGAGGGCAAATTACTTCATAATCATGACATTTTTTCCTGAACCATTCCGTATTTTAGATTGTAGATAAACATGTCTTAACAACTGCTTTTCTCAATCTGACTCTTTCTCTCATATCTCCAATGATGTCATTGTCCTGTATCTTAATTTCTTACTGCTCTGAGGTCACAATTTTTTATTACCCGACTTCAACAGGGGATCTATCTGAGGATCAAGACATGACATCAGAACATGACAGCTATGTCACCTGGTTAGAAATCTCAGCTCTCTACAGTCTTGAAGACATTTCTTCTGCTTTGGTTGACTTTTTACTGTTTTCTCAGAACTACTGAATTATTCATCTGTCAACATAAATGTAGAGTTCATCATATAAATATGCAAAGTCACCATTTTAGAGCAGACACCCAAAGATAAATTCATGTAAAGGCTTTTTATGGATTATTAAACCTGCATAGCAAAAGACACAATATACCACAAATGTCATAGTATATAGTAGGACTTAAGCTGAATGTAAACTCTGAGTAGAGCAGCATTCCAGCCTACTCTCTACTATGCTACTTTTTACAGTAAGGCTTCCATTCTGATTTGCAAAGCCAGTTCCTGCTCCTTGCCTCAGTTGATACAAACCCAAAAGTGACATTCATCTCAACAAACCTATCTGTTAGAGTACATAAGAAAACTTCCTTTCTCTGTGCAAATATTTGCTTTTCATGCAGAGCAGCTACTTCCTACCAGGTATTTTCAACCTGGACCTATCCCTTGGCAAGAGACACACCTGAGTGAGACGACAGTAAGGTAGAACTAAATACTCCCAAAACACCCAGTCAGTATTTTTACCTTTACAGCATGGATCCTGTTAAGACTGCTAAATATAGGCAATTTCCATATGTTCTCCTCACCTGGATTTCAGTGAGAATGAAGAGGACAAAAGACTTATTTGTCACTGCTTAATTTACTACATGAATTTTATGCATGGTCAGTTATACTACATAAAATAATCCTAAAGCTGGTTCATGCATTTTGCAGTCAGCTTTATCAGATAAAATCTGAAGATTCAATTATAATTTGAAAAGAACAATTACCTTTTAAATAACAGCTTGAGTTAACAAAAGGACCAGATTCATCACTCAGTAGCAATAAGATCATATTGTAGGTAAAGACAGCCTGAGCAACTAAGCCATGGAAAAATCTGTTCAAACACTCAACATTTGACTGCAGTTCTCGTAATATATTCACAATAACCTTAGCAATGCCAATTTGAGCAAATATTGGGGCAAACCCCAAAAGATTGACTTGGTTTTGGTTTTCATTTTACTCCATTTTACAGAATAAAATGGCACACTGGCTCTTGAAAAGGAGGTAAGGAAGTACACCAGGATTTGCTATCCCAGAACACAATGTCTCCCTTCCACTACCCACAAGTAACCTGGCAAGGGCAGAAGTTAGGCTGGCCAGTTCATATTAACTGCATGATCCGTATGATCTTCTTTTGTCTTGTTGCCCTCATGTCTTCCGTGGATATTTAAACAGGAACACTGAATACACCAAAACAACAGGAGATGCTATTTGCAGTCTTGTCACGGGCTTTAAAAGCCTGATAGGCTGGCCATTTTGAGATGCAAATATTTCAAGAAGTGAAACATGCTGTTGAACAAAGAGCAGAGCCTGTTTGCCATCCTACTCTCTGCATTGTATGTATTTATTTCATTCTCCATAGTCACGACTACAGAACGTGTTCTGTAAAATCAAGTTCTATTTATGCTCTTGCCCTCATTTTGCTTCAGAAAACATTTCCTTTTCAAAATCCTGGAGTTCTATGGTACGCGTTTCCTAGGGAAATACTATCATATAAAACATTGACACTTCCTGGAAAAGAATGACAGATCCTTAGTAAAACTGACAAACTAAAAATCTTAGAACAAGCTCCCTAACCTGCTATACCAGCTGGCATCCAGGGTAAGATATCACAGCTGAAACGCTGTCCCAAGCAGAAGAGAAAGTTTTGTGAACTGGAATTAATGTAAGAAACTCAGCAGAAAGAGGCTTGGCAGTTAGGACAAGGTCAGTGCAACCCAGTCCAAGTCCAAGAGACAGTGAAAAGAGATGGATGCTGGAAGCATACAAGCTATCTAAAAGCTGTTCATGTGTTCTGAAGTTTACAAGGAAATTATTGAAGGCAAATTTCCCAGCAGAAGTGCGGATACAAGACCTGATCAGCATTCTGTTGAGTACACACCAAGTATGTGTACTTAGAGCAACATTTAAGCCAGATTTTATTCTGGAATGCAGAATCCAGCAACACAAACTTGTTGTGAGTTATTTCCACTTAAGAATTACTTTTTTCATTAAATTGATATCTACTGAAAATAGGTTTAAAATGTAGTCAGGTGAATGAGTGTCAAATGAGTTCTGATACAACTTGAGCTAAGCTGTTGTCTCTTATCTGAGGTAACAATGATCATGTGAATGCAAAGTAGAAAAGCACACCTTAAACCATCTTGTACCACACACTTTTGTGGAGTGGCAAGTGCTCTTAATCCATTTCAGGGCAGAACTGCAAGGCAGCACAAGCCACCACAGTCTTTGGTTTAGAGTTTGTGCTGAAACAGCTTGGAGAAGCTCACAGGGGACTCTAAATTCCATTGGGAAACTGAAAATTCTCCAACTTGCTGAAGTATCCTACCAATCCTCTACATAAACTAGAAAACTCAAATCAAAATCAATGTCTACACAAGGTTTTACTTTACCTCTGTCTACTTAATTCAGGTAAGTGCAACCATTATTTTTACAAAGTGGCCTAGGAAATCAACTTTCAGCTCACATGAAGCTTTTAGCTGTTGTTTGTAATTACTTCTGGAGCTCTTGGAAAGACATGTTGCTCTAAAATGAACCAACTTTAGCAGTTTTATTGCCTTACTCCTACCAAACACAGGCCTGTATAGGTTAAGTTTTACCTGTTCATATACATGTATAGTAACTGAAAATAAACAAGATATGTTTGCAGGTGCAAGGTTTAAGTTTCAAAGTGAGAACGAGGAAAAATGCTCAAAGACAGTAATTAGAGCAATGAAATAAAGTTATTAAAAGAAAAAAAAAATCAGGAAATTAGTATCTTTCTTAAGATCTGCTAATGCTCTGGAACATTTTCCTAAGGGAAGCAGTGGGAGCTCCATTACTTTGATAATTTAAAATTAGACTGACAAAAAAGTAGCAAATGTACAGCACAATAAAGAATAATTCCATACAGGAAGGGGAATGAAGTAGGTGACTAATAAGTCTTTCTTTCTAACAGCTATGAATCATACAAGTGTAGTGGTGGCTTGTATAGAAACTGGAGTTTCTATACACAGATGGTAATGCAAACTGGTAGCTCTCACACAGTAATGGTTGGAGGATCCAAATCCTCATATACCATAAACCACAAATACACATTATTAGATTATCTGCCTAAATTCAACAGAGACTTCATATAGCATGCTTTACTTACAATCCCATGTCCCCCGAACAACAAAAGCAATGTCAGTTTCCTTACTGCATGCACACTTATTTTTCTGGTATGGGGCTTCCTTAGCTAAAAGCTGCTGGAGCTACTTTATGAACAAGTGTTTTACACTTGTAATCAGAGGTAAGAATTTTTGGTCTCAGGTCACATCATCTTTTACTTGAGTTCAATTAATTCTCTGTTTGAAGGCATATTTAAGACAAACATTTGATCTGTTGAGTACGAGTTCAATATTTCCTGATCAAAGAAGAGAGAAAGAGTGAAACACAGGCTTTTTTATTTGATTCTTCTGTTTTCCAATATTTTCTCAAGTACTGTAGACAGACAAGTGTTATTTGAACTAATCTTTCCAGGCCAAGCTGTTTGACCCACATGCTTTGTTGCCACTACGTGACATCGAGCCCTTACAAGAGTTGTGCCATGACAGTGACGTGCTGCTCAGAGCACAGACTGGGGGTTAAACACTCACCACTGCAGCAGCAGTCTGCAAATCAAAACAGGGGGAAAGTAACAGTTTAAACTATATATAGGATGGCATCTTGGATAAATCTGAACATGAGATGCCTTTATGTTTGTAAAAAGCAAGACTATCCATAAAATAGGGTACTGTAAAGCACTAAAGGAAGTGAAACTTACTTTGGTGGCTATTCTGCTTTTTAAATAATTACCTCCAACTACAAAATTGGAAACAACATATCAAAGGCAGTTATTTTCCACAAACTGTTTAGGAATTAGGAAGAGTAGGAGAATATGTTCAAATATTTTTATATCTTGTATTTCACCATTTTTGGGAGAAAAAAAGCTCATTAAATAAACAAGCCAACCAACCTCCACATTTCTTCAAAGATCCTGTCACTGGAGCAGGCTGAGGATGGTGTATCACACATTGTCTGGATGGAAAGTAGCTTAACCATTAGGAGAAGAGAGGCAACGAGTGCTACTTACTGCACTTAGGAAACAATCTGTTTCCTTTGCTGGCAGGTTACTTTAACTTTGCTGCCTCTTCCCAAACAGTCTAAGCTGTCTGGAATATTATTTTCCAATCACCATGAGTGGCTATACCTGTGTGTCACTGTTCAAACGACTTAATGATCAGAAAATGATACATTCAGTTTGGTATTGGAATCAGCTTAGCTGACGCAGTGATAATACTGTGGATGCAGTACAGCATAAAGGACAAAATTCTGGTTTTCTTTATCAGGAAAACACATACCAGCATATAGTAACTAAATAACAGTCTTTTCCTTCTTGTATTCTCACAGTAGCACAGGAAAACTGAAATAACACAAAAATCAGGAGCACACCAAAGATATTTACCCACATAAGACTTTGGTGGAAATCAAACTGCAATGCAAACGGATTTATAAAAACCTAGATTTACAAATCTAGATTTATAAAGCAAACACTGCCAGTCCCAGAAGACAATCACTTCTCACTTAGGGCACTGGCCAGAGTCAGTTGGTACCTTCATCTCATTAGAAGACAGAGTCATGGACATTGAGGTTTGATGCAACTACATGTCTTGGACACGGTAAGCTGAAGGACCATTTCTAACATATGCATAGCACAGTCAATGAAACTATAAACATCACTGATGATAATACTTCTATTTTCAGTGAAAGATGTATGAATTGTTCCTATTTTTTTCTGCTATTCAAAATATTTGCCTTCAAGACATACTTTGTGTTTCTTCTCTTTTTAACTACTGTGACTGAAGAAGGGGTAAAGCTAATATAAAGGAAGACAGGAGGCAAAACACATTGGAAAAATCTGGAAAGGCACAAAAAACCAAAACACATTTCCTGATGTCCTATGACCCCATGTGCTGCTAAACTCTCAGAATAACTTTCTTCTCACAAGGAAAGTAATGGCTGACTGGCACTAAGTGTTGAAGAGAGTGCTTTGTTGTCTTCCTACAGCACAAGGAACCAGGACTTTGGGAAGCTGGGCTGGTGACCAAATCCATAGGGCGGTCCTGAAGGGTAAATGAGGGGAAAAGCAGGGTGGAATTAGGATGGGTGAAAAGGAGGGTGAGGATGAGGAAGTGTGATCCTCAGAGCTCTCACACCAGCTGCTGCAGTCCCTAAAGGCCCCCCTCCAGGTGAACTGTGGACTGCTGCTGTACACACAAGCACACCAGGACAACTTCACACCAGAAGCAAGATGGGGAGCACCTGTCACAAACGAGTGGTTTAGGGTCACTTAAAGAACCTGGGAAGGGAGGGGATCTGTGACCACAACATCCCTATGAGATGTAAACACTCCTTTAATTCCTTTGCCATAGCAGGACCTGAAGGTGCCTCAGCATTTCCTAGTCATTACCACTGATGTCATTACCACACAAAGGAAGATAAGGAAATGTCAGATGTATCAATAATGTTTCTCTAAAAAACACTCAGGCCTGCACAAAAGGAAAGAAAGAGCATGGAATGGGTGAAAACAAGAGAAGTCTCAGTCTGACCTCAGTGGCATAACCCAATGACCTCAGCCAGCCTTCAGACATGAGCTGCCACAAAAGTGACAAAGCAAGTTCTAGTGATTAACACCACAAAGTGTATTGCTTCTACATTATTAACCCTGCATATTTTGCTACTGTCAGCTGGAAAGCACAGGGAAACTCTTAAGTGTCAGAAGCACTGATACCCTTCTTATACTTACATTTCTGACTTTGATTACCTGATCATAGCTTTTTCTTACATGAACAGGTTCCAAGGTACTGATTCCAGGATCACTCAAACTCACGTTGTTTTATCGACGTGAGTAATCCCAGATGTTCAGTGCAGTTGTTTACATTAATAAAGACACACAACTCTCAAGAGGTTGTAGGATCAGAGCCTTTGGGTTGTGAATGGAATTGGCTTTCCTGCCGTTAACAGGCCATTGATGAACTGCAGCTTCCTTCACATCTGACAGAGGGATATTAAGGTTTACATCCATCACTGTCATTTTTCTCTTTCAACTTTTTAAAATGCAGAATCACATTCAAAAAGCAATCAATAGCAATCCAGTTGCAAGGACCTCTAATGAAGCGCAGCAGAAACAATTTAGTATTAGATTTTCATCTGAAAGGTCTCAGAAAACATGTCTCAGCTACACTTTATCTGCCCAAAAAGAAGATCAAGGTGTTTATTCTAGGATTTGAGCCAGGATGTGAGGATAGTCACATGCACTGAACTGCCTACAGCAAGAAACTCCACTGTGTAGGATACCACAGCTCTTTGAATAAAGTTATTGCTGCCATAGATTGCTTGTCCTACTCACATCTGTTCTTGAATATCTATGTTCACAGGTCTAATTATTATAATTAATTATAGCTGAAAGGACAATGATAACTATCAGTTCTTAAAAGTATTTCCAAAAGGAATTAAAAAAAAAACTTTTTTGAAAACTGAAAGCCTCTACTAGGATACCTGTCAGTGTATCTGTTATATTTTAAATTCATGTTTGTGAATACTGATAGATTGGTAATGATACAGGTCAAATTTGCACTAAACTTTTTCACACTACTCCCACCATGCAAGGCAGCTCTTCTTATTGCTTGACTCCTAATCCAACCTCAGCAACGTCTGGAAGTCACAGCAGATTTATATTTTGTTGAATACTAAAGAACATGATTAATTAAAAATACTTCCTTATGCTGTGGGAGCAAAAGATAAAGGCAGAATGAAACCCAGCACATGAGCTGACTGAACCTGTTTTCAGCTTTTCTTTCTTGAATAAAATTTTCAAACACACATCATAAGTCTCTGCAATGCAAACCATCCCATTCACAATGTAACCCACAAGGAGGAGCTAGCAGTGATTTTTCACTTATTTTCTAAAATATGATTATTACTTTTTTATTTTGGATGCTCAGTGAACAACCAACGCTGCTTGGAAACCAACAAAATTACCATTTTCAGATATACAAGCTAGAAAAGAAAGGAATAAAATCACACAATAATTTTGTACAAAAATATGAAAAACACTAATAAATATACACCGCTACTAATTGGCTTGTATCTCCACGACTCCAACTGAAATCCATTATCCTTGCTTATAAAGCAGATTTGTGCACTTGACCTGCACTTTTTAGAATCAATTAATTCAGGTTAAGGGATACTAGTGCATAGGCAACTCTAACCCAAACTCCTACTCCTAATAGGTAAAACTTATTTTATTAAGCCCTAGACATCAAACAGGTGTATGGTGTAGCACTACTGAAATGTTTCAGGTGAGCTTGTTTGGGGCCTGATCTAATTCCAAATAAAAAAAAAAAAAAGAAAGTTTAATACTTTCTTTTCAAAAGAAAATGGAGAAATATCAACACAAATCACCCTGAAATCATAGTACTGGCTCAAAAAAGCACCAACATTCTGAGGGTTGATAGTGTTGAAACAGGGCTTCAGAACTCCATCTCTCTTGTGCAGAAGCCAGCAAGAGCCTGAAGCCTGAAGTTTCTGAATTCATAGTTCCAATTCACCACTAAAACTCTCCCAGAAACCATTTATTTACATGGTAGCAAGGCAACAAAGCACCATTTTATCCAAACAATCGAGTTACATCAAAAAAAACCCCTCACTTTTCCAAGTATGCAGCAGCAGTTTGAGCAGCTCTAAGAAGCACCTAACAGGTCAAGCATCTAAAGAACCATTGAGAACCAGCTCTCCAAAAGCTTCAGGTCTATCTCCCATTCAGAGAGATGAGTAGCTTCTAGCAGTGGGAAGAGTGGGAGCAATCCAACAGCAAGCTCTTCTCCTGGCACCACTGTCAGCACAGGGCTTAAAAAGGCAGCAGCTCTCATGCACAGGTTTCCAAACAGGGAAGCAGCAAGATTCTTATGAAAATGGCTTGTTTTTAATAAAAGGGATTGCAATGGCCCAAAAGAAGACACAACAGTAGCCATCCAGAAGGGAAAAATAGAAAGGAGAAAAAAGAATTACAGATCTCATTAAAAAAAAATCTATTAAATCTAGATTTAATGAAAACAGAGAGAAATCACATTCATGTGGCAAATCTTACAAATTTATTTTGCCTATCACATTCAGGGGCAGAAGAAATACCATTCCCTAAAATGTTCTTTAGAATGGAACCAAAACCTTCAGTTGCAGTACACTGACAGTTAAAACAAAAGCTGAAATTAAATGAGCTGCCCTTCTACATACTTTCCAGCCATCAAAAGCTTCCAATATATTTATCAGTCTTTTCTTCTTCAGCTGAAATTTTGCTTTTCAGTTTTCTTTAATCCCAGCTTTATACACACCCCTTCTTGGATCTTAATTGCTCTCATCCTACTTTCAACTCAGAGTTTGTGTTGCCCTGGGAGAAAAATTGCTTGTTTAACGAGAAGAGCCACAAAAGGATTTTAGCCTATTCTAAAACAACACTGAACTATTCCTACCTCACTTTCATGAAATGCCTTTACAGAGGTCATTTTAGAAAGTATGTCAAAGGAAAGCCAGTCCATCAAAGAAAATGCTAATAGACATATAGGCAGAATATTAAGATTGCACAAATTACCACATTCTCTCCTGTTTACAT
Organism: Aegithalos caudatus; assembly: GCA_013389925.1. NCBI lineage: Eukaryota > Metazoa > Chordata > Aves > Passeriformes > Aegithalidae > Aegithalos > Aegithalos caudatus. The sequence goes on along the minus strand of WEIU01016032.1, from coordinate 203,170 downwards.
GTATTTGCATGCATTCTCTCACTCATTCAGCGATTCTCTGCTGCAGCTTCATGACTTAAAAGCAAATTCAGAGCCACATTACTGGAGGGTTGGGAGATTTCATCCCAGGAGGTGAGGCCAAGGGAAGGATGTGGGTGGGTCACATCATCCATGGGGCATGGAACAGATTTTTTTTTTCTGGGATTCTAGACAGTCTTTTCAGCTAGAAGGTGGGGGCCAGCTTTGAAAGCCTGTCAGAGACCATCAGACCCAGAGAGTACTGATGAGGTGTTCTTGGCATCTGGGGGAGGTCTGCAGCTCATCCTGCCTTGCAGAAAGGTTCAGCAGCTGTGGTGTGGGTAGGGTCATTAGTAATGCTGCATTCATGACTCATCTCTGGCTTATTCCTTAAATACACACACAGGCAGGAATTTTTGTTTCACTGGGCTTCAAGTTGGTCAGGACCTTCAACATAAATCTGTGTATTAGTCTGCAAGGAAAATTATCGTCTGACCTTGACATGTTTCTTCCACTTTGAGAAAGAATACTGGTTCCATAGTTCTCTGCTTGTAAGAAGAGAGAATGCACCTCAGAAGAAGAGAAGCCTTTACCACAAGGGTATTTCCCAGTTATAACCCATGCAAACAAAGACTAAGAGAGTCCTGGAAGAGACTTGGTCAGGAGAACAAAACCAAACAGCAGAAATTTTAGCACGGAAGTGCTTTAACTTGAGCTGAAAACTGAAATCTTCCATCAGCAAAATCAAATGAAGTACTTCATTAAAAGCCAAGTTTAATTCATGCAGAGAAAATGCATCACTTTCAAAACAGACTGAGTGTTTTTGTTTGGGATAAGCTGTGTCTCTCTGGGCTGCTGGAGGATCTCAGCGGATTTCTAATTTTGGCCTCTTGTAGACCGGACTATGGAGCTGCTTTTGGACAGCAAAATACAACCTCCCCACTGGGCACAGAAGCTGCATAGTGATGACATGCCAAGGAAAAAAGTATCTTCAGGCTGGGAAACCTGACACAGTAGGAGACAGAAAGGATGAAGTACTGCAGTGGCTCAGGAAGGAAAAAAAAAATAAGTTCAGACTGAGGTAAAGAAAACAATGAATTTGGCAACATTAAAATCTTTTGATTATGAATTTTTAAATTAAACATTTTTAAATATCTGAATGCGAAGTCTTGGGTTTGGCTACAGTTTTTTTTGTAGACCAATTTACGCAGAAAGCAAAAGCTCTTAGCAAAACATTCCATAGCACTGAAGATTAACTTTTTCCTTCTTTTTTTCAGTCATGTCAATTTTCTGCTTTTTAAATCAAATTCTATATAAGCTGTGCTAGAATAAAGAGAGGCACAATGAAGCCGCTCTTTGTATTCAGTGACAGAATAGAACAGAAGTTGGACTGGTCTGTTCTGATGCTTCTTAGACCACTTGCAAAGCAGTGTTTATTTCAGTATCAGTATCACACATCTAAAATTCACTATTACTGAATATTAAATCACATCTTTTTACAAGCGGGAAAAACTTCCTGGATTAGTCTCTGTGAAAACCCACAAAAGTAAGAAATGCAAGTCAGAACTGATTTTAAATCTGTAGTTAATAATCTGTAGTAATAAATCTGTGTTATTAGACTCACTTGTGTAGCTGTTAATAGTCTAAAATATGAATAGTACCTCAAAAATCTATTTCTGATCTTTTCCTAAGGTAAGACATTGCAAATTTTGGGGGTTTTCCCCTCCCCCTAACAATGTGGGTTTGGTTCTTTAAAGCTCTGTGTTTTGTATGTGTGAGTTTTTCTTCCTCTCTTTTCATAGCAGCTGCTTTTTTCTTCGCCTTGCTTTTGAGAACAGGCTATGCAATTTTTAGAAAATACGCTCTGCAAATGAATCACCAAATGATAGTAGCTGAGCTCCAGCCACTGTGGATGCTCCTAGTGAGGGGGAGCACAAGTATGGAGTGGGTGACTTTTGGTGTGGGCTGTCCAGGCTCCGGAGGCGCCTCTCCTGCAGTCCCTGCGCATGGAGAGCATGGCACAGAGAAGCACAAGGTGGAGGAGAGCGTCGCTCACTGACATGTTCACAAACTTCTGGCCAACACAAGCTTCAGCAACACCAAAATACCCCCAGGGAAAGAACACTGCCATCTGGAAGAAGCCCAGTGAAGTTACCCCCCCAGGCTCCTCAGGAGCCTTGCAAGGGTGTGAAAAGCAAGGTCACAATTAATTCAACTGGGATTGCATGGAAGCACTGTGCAATGGATTCCTTTCAACCCGCTAATATCCTCTCATGGAAAGGGGATTGTAAGGACTTTTTGCAGACACAAACCTCTCCTTGTACATTTTACAACCAAATCCCGTATCTGGATTTAGCTCAGCATAAGCTAGCATAATCTTAAAGTCCTGGTGTATGCAGCAAAGCAAAAAAAAAAATCTTATTATGGCAGTAAAATCACAGCTGAGGTAAATATATTCTGCATCTCTACTTTCAGACATTTGCAATCTTCTCAAAAATACTGTCCTTTGGTCTAAGGATTCTTGTCAGTTCAAAACCATTTAAAAAACAAACAAGAAAAAATGTCTGCCAGTTATTTTTGATCATCTGAAGTGCTCAGATAGGAAAAATAGAGGAAATAAGCGTACAAAACATGGAAGGACATAACTTCTTATCATTCGGCCTTGAAGCTTTCCCTCTGCACCCAGGGGCTAACTTGGCATCTTAGTCAGGCTAAACCACCTGGGATTGCAAACAGAAATTCCGACAGAAAGTCAGCTCTAATATCAGCTCCCGAAGTTTTCATGAGACCATTTTTTTCTACTTGTGCTGCAAGAATTAAAAAGTAGGCATAGGGACAGAAATAGAAACATTTGTTATTTGACAATGTTATTAGATACACTTAAATCTGACAAAACCAAATCATTACTTTTAGCAGCGACCAGTGTTATCTGGGAATGCAATAGTTAAGTACTAAAGAAGACAAATTTATATGTCTGGTAAATAAAACAATGGACCAACTCCCATCTCTTTGGAACTTAAAAGCCCCACAGTGAGACATTGGCTGACTTACAAGCTGACTTAATATACTCCAGTTACAAATGGGAAATGTGTTCATCCTCAGTCAGGTCACTGAGAAGAAGAGAACAATTCTTGTATTTCAAAATATTCCCCCTCTACTGCAACAAGTCTTTCTGGGATTAAGGCAGGCATGGACTCCACACCATTTGAAAAGGACTGACCATTACAATTCATGTTCTTAGGACATTGACTTGCTCTTTGCAGTTGTGTTTTTGTGATACACTCTTCAAGTAATTCCAAAAAGCCTATTGTTCGTTCCTTATTCTTTTTTTTTTTTTTTTTTTTAACCACTGGCTTCTCCCTCATCAACTCTTCCCAGTATGCTGAGAAATCCTGTCACCTCACCTTTGCAGACATGCATGTTTGTACGTATTCAGGCACCTATTTCCCTTCTCTGGTGCAGCTGTAGTTTGATCCTGCCCCAGTGTATGCACTGGATGCTTCACAGGAAGCACAAAGGGAACAGTCAATAGCAGATTCCCTCAAGAGTGACTTTACTGGAGCTGTATGAATTTCTGGACCTAAGGATCTACTGCCTAGATTGTGTGTTATACTCTCCTTTTGTATGAGAAGGCACAGATTAGCTGTACTGCTTTGTATTTTGCTTAAAAGGCTTGGGAGCTAGGGTAGTTTTTGTTGTTTTTTTTGTTTTTTTTTTTTTTTTTGCTACAATTTCTGATCACTGTTCCATGTATTTTGTTTTTAAAAGGGAGATTTAAAAACAGAATATTAAAACCAGCAATGGTAACAGTACAGTTACAAATACTGAAGTTTTAGAAGAAACTGCTGTGGGAGTTGCTGCTAGGAATACTTGCCAAGTAGAAAAACACAACAGTTAAGAAGTCATTTAATACAGATGCACAGACAACACAGAGCAGAACCTTGTATTTCAAAATCCAGCTAAACACCTTAGTATCTAATGACATTGTCAATTCACAAATAGTATGCAAGTGGGCATTATCACTTTCCAAAACAAAGTCACATCACTCAGCTCTTGCAAGGTAGGAGGGGATCGTCTTCTTTAAAAATAAAAGGGAACAAAAGGAATAAACTCTGAAAAATAAACTGTGAAAAAAAGAGTAAAGGCTTTTTCAAGGTCTAGTTCCAGCCACACTGTTCACATAACAAACACTAACAAATGTTTTGATAATTCAAGGACTGTGTATGATTGTATGCTGGAGCTTCAATTTAAACACTCTAACACCATTTAAAAACTTTTCCTAAATTATATTCCAATTGCTGATGTGCTCTTTCCAAATACAAGTATAATACAATTTGAGGTAAAGCATAATGAGCAAATATATGCTTAATGAATTTTTAACCCCATGTTAACAAGGGATTCTTTGGACTTAGCCAAGCAGACAGCAAGAGGTCCAGGAAGTCAGGGACAAGGAAGTGATAACCTTTTGGTTTGGGGTTTTGCAAACAAAGCAATACATTGTCCTTGATTACTGTGCTTGAAGCCCACTAGAAGAATGTAGACTGGCCCACTATCTTGCACTCCTTAAACGGAAATAGATGGGTGAAGAGCTAACTACAACAACATTCAAGCTTTGCTGTCATTTCAGCAGAAAGAAGCTAAAACAAAGAAAAGCAAAGCAAAGAAGAATACCACCATGAAAAACGAAACACCCTTTCCCCCTCTCCCAAATCCCCTTGAGAGCCATCCAGCTAGATGCTGATAATATTGGGTAACTGGATCTGATGAAACAAGTTTCTTTGTAGCTTGGCATGTTGGTTTCAACAAATTGGGATATAAATCGTAATATCAATGGGACAACATTGCTTTTTCTCTCTGTTAAGCAGAGGCCATAGAGAATCCCCTGAAAAAACAGCAGCTAATTCAAGTACCCTGGTTGGTTTCTGAATAGCCAACTCAGGAGTGCTAAGGTCAGGTCCTGTATCCCCACTCTCCTCTGCATTCTGAGTAAGGAGGCAGCCACAGGACCCACTGGTGGCACCAGTTAATACCATCCCCTCTCAAGCATTCCTGCTTGAGAAAATGTGCAGCACTGTGACAGCCCAGCTGCTGATGTCCAAGGAAGGACAACATCTGCATCCTGCCCTCAGTGGCAGCCCTGCACTTCCCCCCCAGCCCAAGGGGCAGCCACCGCGGCAGTGCCGGCTGCCTGCCTGCAGCCCCATGGTTCCCATCTGCAGCACCAGTCATGGAATTAAAGGTTCATGGGAGAAATGTGACCAGTTGTAGCTCTGGCAGCAGCTTTCAGTTCTCCTTCCATTGTGTAATTTCAAGGTTTTGCAAAACATGTCAGTGTATGTAAGGGAAATCTGGGTTTCAAGGACAAACCTTCTCAACACCTGAGCAGTAAGATGACATTGTGACATTGACTCATAGGCATGAAGTCTGCTCTGAAAGACAACTTTGTTTTTAAATCTTTTTCCTTGGTTTTGAACAGCAAATGGCATAAACATATGGGACTACTAAGATTTCTGATAGTAATACTTTATTTATGGGTTTTTTTCTTCCAAATTCCCCTATTTTCTTCAGCCATGTCCTTAACTGGATGTTCAGATTAAGGTGAGAGATGTATTTTAAATACATAAACAGTAGGATCATCAAACACAGTATGTGCAAAATGGCAGGTTTTAGAAATATTCACTGCTAAAATTTCAACTGTTAAATGTGGTTTGGTAGGCAAAGAAGACTGCAGTTTTTTTAAACATGAGGAAATCCAAAGGATTACATCAAACCATGTTACAGACACTGACAGATACAGACTTTCAAGCAAAACAGCTGTCATTAAAGCTCCTATGACTGCTTAGAATACACTGCTGCAGTCTCCTAAAAAAAACCCCAAAATCCATGGGGGAAAAAAAGAATACCTTTACCTTATACTTTAACTTCAGAACAGAGATGCAGCTCCAGCTGTCTTCCTCTTCTTATGAATAAACAAAAGCAATATGAACCATTTCTATCTCCGTGATCACCAGCAAGGGCTAGAAAGCCACAAGATGGCCTGTAACAAGCATGCTTCTCTCACAGCAGGGACTACAACCTCACACCTACTTTCCTAGGACTGCACTTAGCATGAAATGTGTCCATTTCATTTTATTTAACATTAAGATCTTCCAGATACAACATCACGTCCTACCTTCCAAAGGTTCTCACTACTTGAAACAAGACTGCGAGCGCTGGGTAAAAAGTCTAACAAGTACAGCACAGCTGCTAAAATGCTGTTGTGTCATTCTTTTCCCTGGACACTCATCCAAGCTGCCCCTGCATGTCTATGGCGACAGCAAACTGCCAAAGCCACCAGGGTTTGTGTCATTCTGTGTGACAACCAGCGCAATTAATTACTGAGATGGTTTGCACGGTCATGGGTCATCCACAGTCAATGTGCAGCAGTGGTTAAGACAGAGAAGCTTACATCCAGGTGCCACTGGCAGGACAGGAAAGGATCCTTGGGCTTGTGGAGGACAAGAGCACACAAAAGCAGCTGCAGAGGCAAGGAGGGAGGCCAGTGTGAGGCATGACTGGGATGCTTCTGTGTGGAGCTGGCAAGACAGGAAAACAGCTGGGTCCAGGACATGTACAGAGACCACTGAAGGTCAAAGGGAATTATCTAGAAACAGGGTGACCTCTAAACCAGCCTTCTTACTGCATTTTTGATTACCCTCATGGCCTAAATGCGATCAGGTTTGATCAAATGTTCATGTCATTATATGGCAGCCAAAGAAGGGTGTAGCTAATTTTTTAACTCTCAGCACTCAAAACCATTGTTTAGGCCTGGTGTAACCCTCTCCTATCTAATTCTAACAGGATGTCCAACTTTCACGATTCCCTATTTTATTTATGGCATAACACTTGCACAGAGATACAGACAAACACCTATTAATGCTTTTAGAAGTAATTTTCACAGGAAATGCAACACAAATCTAGCTGTGCATGTCTTAAACCTTCCCGTTCACACTCTGCCCAGAGAATAAGAGTCATTTATTGGGAAGCACACACCTTTTATTTCTGCCCCTCTCCCCAGGTCAGATCTCAAAGCCTTTCTTCTAGTCTTTCCATTTGGCTACTTGGTGAACTCCAGAAGCATTTGCATTGATGGCGCAGGACTTAGCACTAGATCTGTCATATATGGTTAAGCTGCTGCTGGGCTAAGCTCCCTTTTTTATCCTGAGTGGTATTTTCTCTTTGAACTTTAGGAATTTATACAGTGTTTTATCCTTTCAAGTATCTCTACAAATTCTTCACAGGATCTACAGCACAGGCAGGGCCTTTTTATGACAGAAAGACACAGTAGGTTTTCATGCTTTGCAGTCACTGTAATATAACCCACTGCTTCACCAAGCCCACTAACATTACATTCATTATTTGGAACGGAGCTTATGGTAAAGTCATTTTTTCTGATAGTCAAGTGCACCATCAAAAGTCTGATTGCCTACAACAAATCAAGAGAGTTTTATAAGCCCTACTATGTGCTTTCATATGTTGAAAGGGAAAAAAATGCTATAAATTGTGCCAGAATAATTATCTTTCTACCAGCTTGTTCTTAAAATGAAGATAGGTAACACTTACGTGTAAATGCAAATAGCAGGGATAATATGGGGCTCCCAGGGCATCAGAAAGGTAGCATTTCCTGTAGAAATATGGAAGAGCACCACAATGGGGCAAATGAAACATACCTTTCACCAAAACATGAAGGTATTCTTCCTATTCTTCTGCTTAAGGAGACTGGCTAATGCTTAGTGAAATGTACAAAGTAGCTGCATTTTAAGTGTACTGCCTTGTACAATAGCTATTGTGTACCTTTTATATGCAAAAAAAAAAAAGTTTCCTGCAGTGGTCCATAATAATTTGTCTGGATGTAACTAGATAAACAGGGGTCATGAAGGAAAAACTAGCCAAGTGCCTTTTAAGAAATACAGTGTTCACAAACACTGACTGCTTTAAAATCTTCTGTATCTGTCTAGAGAAAAGGGAGACTACTTTTGGAGTCACTCTAACATTGCAGTATTTACAGTATGTATCACCTTTCTCTGCAGGAAGTTATACAGAGCACGGTGTGATGCACTTCAGCTTCCAATGTCCTGTCTGTGGGCTTGAAACACCCAGCAAACTGAGCCTCCTATTGCTAACACTGATCTTCTCGAGAGAATTCCTCCTGTAAGGTCAAATGGCACTCTTTGCCAAATAAGCCTTTGCAAAATCAGTTGTGCTCTATGATGTTAAGAGAAAAGGAACCTAGCTGGAGCATGTACTAATTTTAATTAACACAGTACATTCTTCTAATCTGATGATGGGGTTTTTTTTTTTTTCTCCTTTCTTCTCCTTCCATCTTTTCTTTTGCTGTTTTCAGGCTTTTTTTTTTCCTCTTTTTTTCTAACCTTCCCTTTTACATATTTTTTTCTTCTTTCGCACACTATTTTTCTCCATCCCACTTTCCCCTTTTAACAACCCACGTCCTCCTCTTCCTGCATCCTGTTTTTTCTATCCCTTTGTCCTCTCCCAGTCCTTTGAAGGACTACACCTGTGTTTTTCTAACAGTCCCACCAGAAGCAACTGAATGCAAGTGATAAGAAAACTGATAAAAACCCCTTGGGACTTAACGGCTGTATTCCTACTAGCCTGCACAAAGGAAAATGGTAGATATGAGCTAAGGAGAGAGGGATTAAATGACTCAAAACTTGCAGAATTCCAATGGAGGGGATTTAAATTTCTGTAGTTCCCATTAACTAGTGCACACCACCATTAAACTGCTTGTTCTGATTAATATTTAAGAAAGGAAAAAAATGAGCAGAGTCACATGGTAAACATGTCTGGAAGCCTAAAAAAAGAGTAAGAAGTTAATAAAAGTTTGTATACACATCAGACATCATACTCAGACCAGGAATGGTGTTATCATTTCCATTACAGGAGCAAATACCTGCCTCTGAAACCTGCAGGAGTTTCAATCGCTTTTTAAAATCCATGCCCTAAGAAATTACCTCATTATTTCCCCTTTCAGAATAGTTCTTTCCTCGCACTCATTTTGGATACCTCACCAGGTAGGTCAGACCCCAACAAAAGCCTGGTCCAATTGTTTAAGCCAAAGCACAGTCCCTAGGTCTGCCCCAGTGCATTTAGTGTGCTGGCTTGCAGTATTTCTCTGTGGACTGTGTGCACTCAGAAACCAGCAGTACCTGGTCTGGGAGTCACACAGGCAGCTGCCATATCTTCAGGTTAAGCATAAAGGGATTACATTAGATCTGGCAAATGTCACTTATTTCCAGGATTTGAGAAAAGATTTTTTCTTATCCCAGTAATTCCAGCTAATCTAACTTAAGGATCCTAGAAAGATAAAGCTGAATCTCTACTTTTATACTGAGAGTATTCAGAGCTCATTATGGATTTTGCCAAAAATCACAGATCCTTGTTTTGCCTTACCAGCTCAAAAAACCTGCACCCACAGACCTTCCAGAATTTTAAGAGAAGCCCATGGCAATTTTCAGCTGGGTATGTGATGCTGTTCATCCTGGAATCCACAAGTGCTCTCTCCTAGTGAGAGCTGGACCTTCAAGCAAGAAACCTGTGTGCCCTGAGACAGCAAGGCCAGGTGATTCTCCAGCATTACATCTATAAAATTAGGGAAATGGGCTCAAGGAAAAGGGGCTTCTGCAACCAAATCCATGGGCAGACTAGCTTTCCTATGTCCTTTCTGTAGAGATGCAACTCATGTTAACATCTTCAAAAGAATTATATATATTTAACTATCAAAAAATATATGGCCTGCATGCATTAGCTGAATGCCATCCATGGAAGGGGCTTAGCTAGGAAGTCTAGCTAACTACACAAAGATTGTGGAAGCCATGCTACAAAGAAAGTTTGGTACTGACAACTGATTTCCACACAACTCTTGTTCACTATAGTATTTCACACTTTAAAAGGCATTCAGAACAAAAGTACAGCATGCACAAATTCCCACTGATCTCAAGCTGTACTAGTAACTGTGTTGGTAGAATCTGAGCTGGTAGCAAGCTCCAAGTAAGGAAATTCACTGCAGTGAAGTGTCATTTTCCACATTCCCAGTTGTAGCTACACGAGTGCCTAGATTCAAAAGACTAAATAGCCTCCTTTGTTTATTACATAATCTGAAAAACTGCAAGGAAACAAGGAAAGCACAGATCCTTCCTCTGAGCACTCTAAAATGCCCCCTTGTCCAAAAGAAGTCACTCTTCAGGCCCCTTGCTTTGGTACTCAGCCTTTCGCTTCGGCACCTTTTTTCAAACTTGCAAGGATCCCTATTTATTATTCCTGTACATACAATTATCTCCATCTACACACGTGTATGTGCTCTGCTGGCTGCCCACATTCAGGCCCATCTGCCAGGCTGGCACTCTGCCCACCGAGACGTTGGTTGGCCCATTTCACTAAAGCAGAACTGTCAAGCAGTGATGGACTTTGGTGGGCAGCCAAGAGCCCTCCTTTCTCCAGGGATGAAAGCCTCCCAGCGCCACTCAAGTTTGTGTGGCACACCACGGGAGCACGACCATCGGCACACATGCCAAAGCAGAGAAGAAAGAAAAGAGGAGAGCTGACTGGTACTTCAGACTGTGATCCAGGACTACTTTGTGGAGGTGATTAGAGCGGACAATGCTGCTGTGGCCCAGCACAGGCCAGCCATCGTTTAACTTTGACTTTGGCACCAATCAAGTACAACTGGGCAATTGTGAGCCTACTCAATAGATGTAACTAGACACTCTACAGGGCAATTCGGTGAGGCATAAGGGCATAGACAAATGGCCTACAAAAGGCAGCTCCTTCCATGCACGTGCAGGCTTGCTGAGTAACTCCAGCTGCCCGGGAACCAGGAGTCAAGATCAGAACTACATGCGCCAGATCTTCAATTCAGCCCAAATCTTTCCAGGAGGATCATCTTGTGCATGCTGCTCCCTCTCACACTTCTGTTTAAAGCTGACCTTTACTTTTACACTTGCACTGCATGAAGACAGAGGTGAGTCATGGTTTGCATCGCATTTTAACCTCTCAGTAACAGTAATAACATGCCAGGAAACGTTACTTTATCTTCTACTTTTCCCTCCAGGCACCTGTGGACTTGGCCACTTAGGAGCCTGCTTTAGAACCTCTCGATGTGGCTATTCCTCATGGATGGAGTCAGCTCACCTACACTCACTGGTGTCAAGTGGATGCAAACACAGCTCTGCCTCCCTGCAGGAGCCAAGATGAACAGCTAAACGTGGACTCACAGTTCAACTGGTCTAGTCACCCACACGTGCGACAACCAAATTCTGGAACGACACCAGCAGCTCCTCTGCTCCCCAGGAAGGCCCAAGGGCAAAATTATATCATGCTTTTATTTAAACCAATATGGCCAAATTTCATTATGGAGCAGTTTTACCAGTGAAATGAGCTTCCACTCACACCCGCAGTGTGAGGACTCAGTGGTGAGGAAGAAGTCCCAGCTGAACTTTTGAAAAGCTGGAGATAATGCCAAAAGATTCATTACCCCTGTTGATTTTAATCAGGTCAGAAAAATCTTACATTATGATACTTACATCCCAAAACAGTTTATAGACATTGCCGTCACATGGCATTCTAATTGCTGTTACCTCTTTAGACAACTAAGCCAAGGCAGAGCTTGTCAGCACCAAGAGAAAATAAAATCAAGTGTGCTTCTGAAGTCTGAATTTCTTCTTAAGCAAAATAAGCAGACATCCAGACCACTACATGAGGAAATTCCACATGTATCTTCTACTTCAATTTTGAATGGCTCTTCTGACATCTCTTCCAGCTAAGAAGATTAAAAAAGACCAAATCACTTGAGATACTGCATTGCTTCTTGACACCAATCTGGTGAAAGATTTAACTGAAAAGAGCCTTTATTTTTGTACTTTGTACGTTATAGGATGGAATCTGTTAAGTTGTAATCTCTTTTGAACAATTATAGAAATTGCTGTATTTCCCTTTACAGGCTGTTCTGCTGATACAGAGAGAGCATCCCTATGAAAATGCAGCCTCTGTACAATAAAAGGTACAGCTCAGGATTTCCCTCTGGGTCTTTGTGGCATATGCACAGGCATGTGAACTGTCAGTGATACTTCTCACATAATCAGTACAAATACAGTGCTTCCAAGAGGAGATGATGTCACACATTTTATAGTAAAAGGCACTGCATGAAACAATTACAGTCCCTAGCAGCAGATGTGGATATGCCATAGGTAAGTTGAACAGTTGTGATCTCCTCCTCTCTTCAGCAGGATGGAGAAAATACACAAAAACTGGATTTATGTCATCATAACTGAGGGGAGGATTTGCCCCATACATTTCAAACCTCTGTCTCAAGCAGCAGGCCAAAAACCTGGCTCTACCAAACGGAACAGCAGCAGGGCAACTAGTCTCAGATTTGGGCATCTCCACACCAGCACACAAAGACCACTGAAATTTCCAAGCTCTTGCAAGTGGCTTGGCATTTTACCTCAGTTGCTGAGACTGCCAAACCACCCCTGCACTGATTTCTCCACAAGTGACACTAGATATCTAAAGAATACAATAGATGCATCTAACTTAAAAACAGATGAAGCATTTATGTTTTAATTGGAATTTGTACAACTTAGACCTAAATTTGCACATCTTTTCTGCACGGTTTTCCATATGTCTTCAGTGTAACAGTTTCCTAATTTAAGGCAATGTGAGAAGACAGAAGCTTGTTTTGCAAGACCATGAACGAACACACACACACCCAACCCCAAAACCAGTGCTAACATCTGTGGCAATCACAATATGGTAACTGGCTACATACAGGAGATCAAAAAAATACAGATCAATAATGTTCTGCTACGATTTTCAAATAGAAACCTCACGTAATTTTTTCCAAACACAGTCCCTCTAGTAGCTTTTGTAATGACATTGGAGAGGGAGACATTGCATTGCACTCTTCAAGCCATTCTGATAGTCACACACATAATTTCCCCCCTGCCTCCCCCTGATTTTCAGCAAAAGTGTCATTCTTGTGCTGTTTGTGTAAGTGGACAGAATTTCAAGCATCTGCTCCCAAATGATTATAAATCAAGGAACCTTCATGCTCCATTAGCTTGAGAAGATAGCGTTATTAATGATTGCTATTCAAGGAAGTTCACAGTAAGTGTCTAAGTGAAGACACCTCTGATGTAAGGCTTTGTTTTGTTTCTGAAAACAGCTGCGTGGGCAAATCTTCACTCTTGCTGTTTAACATATTTCTGAGGCTACCACTTCTAAGAAATTTCAATTATTTTCGTTGGCTTAGCAGTTACGTCAGTTTCCTCTGGAAAAAGAAACAATACTGACATTCCACAGCAATGCTCATGAAAAGTCATTTAGCTTAGCAAATACTGGGGTCTATGAAGATGCAACACTGCTCTTACTCTGCCATTCTTTATCTGGTTCCAGAAGTCTGAAAAAGCTGATTCAACTCTTAAACACAAAAAGTGAAAACTTAAGTATTAGGTCGTATTACATGGACTTGAAACAATGTAAGAAATGACTGGGTATAGCCTGACAGAGCTGATTTGCTCCACAGGCTAGTACACCATGATTTCCTATGTGATCCTAACCAGCAGCCTCTCATTTCCGTGGAAGTAGGACCAACTCTGCAAAGAAAAGGCAAGCCAGAGGTCTGATTAAGTGAGTTTTCCGCCTGTTAGTTACTTGCCTAGGTGCACAATGAATGTGATGCACCCCATGCATGAATGCCACACAATACCGAATTTAAAGATAAGAGATCTGACTCATCACTCCACTGCACCAGTTTTATGCCTACGGGGCTCCATGTTCTTCCATGGTGACTCAGACCCAAGACTCCCCTCTCTCCAGGAAAAACATGACAAGTCATGCAGTACATGTCAGACCTACCCATCAACTATAATCCCCATTTGCACTGCAAAACTAATTGGAATGTAACATTCCATACCACTTACATTAAGCCTAGAGATAGGAATATATATAATTAATGTAAAGAGCAGCAGTTTAAAATACAGTCATTGGAATTAACCCTATTACACCTGGCAACACATTCAAGGAACCCTGTTTGAGAAAGCAGTCCTTTCCAAATGTTAGAAGTGTTGATATGGGCATACTAAGATTAGCAACATGGAATTAAGGAGAAGGAGATTATTCACTGGAACAAAAAGTTTCTCTGAAATAGTTCTCATTGCAAGACTGCTGCCTTCACTTTTCTAACCCAAGGCTGCTGAAACACAAGAAACTTTGAACAACTCTAAGGTAGGCATTGAGTATTTCTCCCAAAAGGACACGCTGTGTTTACGACAGCTATTTTTGGCTTTCAGCTATACAAATATAAAACACCATGAGGCCCATTTTCTTCTCACAGCTTCATGTCTGTATATATTAATTGATTTCAGTGCAATTATACCTGATTATTTGCCTGGAAGGAAAGTTAGATCAGTGCTGACCCTTATAGGCAATTCTGAATGGATTTATACTGGGCAAAAGGCGTAAGAGGAGACAATCTAATCTACAGCCTGACAGTATACAACTGTAAAAATCAAGGAAATTATTAATAAAGGAACGAACCATCAAAAGCCAAACAAAGCAATTAATCCTTCATCTTGCTCTAAACCTTAAGGTATTGGTATCCAGCAGTTTATCATAATGTACCTTGTGTTTTTTTTTCTTTTAGTCACAGAATCAGTGGGTTACTCTAGAAGCAGAGATCACTGCCACAGGTTTGTTTTCAGGATTGGGTCCTCAGCTACTTTGCAGAGAGTGCTGAATCTATGATGGTTGATCTTGCACAGTTCAGCCATGCTGGGTACTGGGGCACACAACCAGTAGCACACTGAAAACTGCTCGTGGAAATTATTACATACCACTGGAGAGCCACACGTACTGAGCATCACATGCATAAACTATCCACTTGCTTGTGATCACAGAGGGCACATCTATGTAATTTTGCATTTACTACCACCACTGCAAGATGACAGCATTTCATTCTGACTACACTTATATCCCCCACTGAGAGGTCAAGCCAGGAGATGGTTTTATATGTGTGCTTTTCTATAGATTTATTCTGAGACATTCAGTTGAGTTTTACCTCTGTCTTATGAAAAAGAAAAAATAAAATCCACAAAAAAACCCACAAAATCATCCACTGCAATAAATACAGCCTTTGAATAAATACAGGACCTTGACTGCAACAGGAAGGTGAAACCCAAAAATGTGTCAGTAGGATCATTCTCTTTTGAGGAGCAATATAAAGACATGAACTTAAAATAGACATGACATTGGCTCTTATCTCATGCTCACTTACCCTTTGACAACCAGAAACCAGGGTGACTTAAAAACCTAGCACTTACTACTCTTTAGTAGACAGAATTTTATTAGTTTGGTCATGTGGCAGTCACAGGTGCGAGACACAACCTGGTATCCAGGTAAAAGTTATGAAAACAGCTCCACAGTTAATGACACTGTTAAACTGCATAATCCGTGCCTTTACCCCCATTATTAGAACACTTCTAAATCCAAAAAACAAGGGGAGAAGCAGAGGTACAGTGTTCAGAACTGAACAGCAAGTTACGAAACTTCAAATACAACACAATGTATTGAAAACCTACAAGCACCAAATTTGTGATGCTGCTTATTAGTTGGTGAACCTCTCTTTTTAACATCTGGGTCACCAGTAACCATCAAGGATTACAAGACAACACTGCATCCCACCCATGTTTAAAGTACTACTAAAGTACTACCTAAACATCACCCATGCAGGGAAGGGGATCCAGTGATTGAGTACCCGATTCAGCGATCGCCAGCAGTATTTCACTTTGGGTGATGGCATGGGAGTGTAGAACAAGCCAGTTTGGCCGCAACGACCGAGATTTTCACCGCCCAGCACCAAAGTTTGCCAACGAGCCGGTGAACGCACAGGTAAAGGCAGTCGCTGCTGCTTTGCGGGGCGCCGTCCTTTCGTCACTTTTACCTCAGCCGGCTGCAAGAGGCGACAGCGGGCGAGCAGGGCCAGCCCACCGGGTCCCCAGGTGGTCTCCAGGGACCCCGGGACCTGCTGCACGGAGCGGCTGGGTGGGCGACCGGGAGCGAGTGCCGTGCCGCATGCCTGTGCACAGTGGCGCGCCG
>WEIU01016032.1:114188-173089 GCA_013389925.1 Aegithalos caudatus | reverse complement strand
CCCCCCAGCCTCTGCTGGCTGAGAGCAGCAATCTCCTCCTTCATAGGGACACTCAGTCCACACCTCTTGGCTACAGAAGAGAATTGGAGTCTGGGTGAATCTCAAAAAGCAACTTTTTCATGGATAATACTGTTGGCTCTAGTCATAACACAGACAATAGAGACTCCACCATCTTGCTGTTCATGGAAGAAAAGTATTAGGGTTCCTTCACTTCCCTGATTTATGGAGGAAATNAAAAAAAAAAAAAAAGGCTGCCCAATCGGTATAAAATTGAAGGATTGAGCTTCTTTGTATATTACAGACGTGCACAGCACAGAAACCTTTATCAGCCTGGTGGTGCGTGTCATTGTCTTTCTTTCACTGCTGCGTGTGGACTGAGTCCGAGCCCAGCCTGTCCCGCTCCCGCTGCGGGCGGCAGGNTCCAAAATAAGGAACTGTAGAACTTCACTCAGTCAAGCGTTTCTCAAGCTACAAGAACACAAAGAAGTAGGAATAGACTATAAATCAAATAAATTATTTTTTATATCTCTTCTGTAGCTATATCTGTGCCTTCCATCTGCAAGACTCTCCTGCTCAGCTATTCACTTTGCAGAACAGATACATTTGAAAAGCTGGATAAATTGAAAAATGTTAGACTTCTGTTTAAAAATTCTTATAAAATCCTTACTTTTTGAATTACCCAGCAACCAGATCAAATATTTAATGTAAAGTGCATTTCTTTTGTCGAACTCTGTACCAGTCCAGTAAGAAATTATGGTGAACATAATTATTTTTCTTTTGTTCAATGAGAAAGAATTTTCCCCCAGACAGATTTTGCTTAGATTGTAATTTGGGCCAGAAATTTGTGTAACATTCAACTGCCAGTAATAGACCACTTTTCTGATAATTGAACAGAAATGACAAAGTATAAAATCAAGTCAAATAATAATTACACTTTATTGAGTTAGTGAAAATAAATTAAATAGAATATTTGATAGTAGGAAAACAGATGAGAAGAAAATACACAAAATGTTTCTTCCTTGCTAGCACCACCTTAACCTTTTTGTATCTTCTGGCAAGCAGAGAGATTTGTGACTGATAGAAGAGAAATCCCTGTGTTCTTTTCTCCCACTCTCCCCTTTTTATTTTTTACACATCAACATATTTAATTCCATTCCTTTCCCCCTCCCTTTCTTTTCAAATGACATTTTTTCTTTTCAGTTAACCGCACCTGAAAGTTTGGACTTTCACCCAATGCACTCCCACTGAAATGTGCCACCTTGAAGCTCTTCATCCACTGCCAACTCTCAACTCTCCCTTGCTAGATTGCCCAGTTTTCCAAGTCCTAGACCCCTCTAGGGATTCCAAGACCCCTCTATTCTTTCACTGCAGTTCTTGCAGAGTTCATTACTGGAGAAGCAAGGAGAAATATACACAGCTGGATTGCATCCAAAGCCAGCTTCTCTCTGGAATGACAATAGCCATGTTTATGGGGTTCTGGGGCCAAGCAAACTTTGCTGGAATCTTGCTGCATCTTCTGAAGCCACACAAGTGTTCGTGCCTCGAACTTCCAGCTGCTGCCAGGCTCATTGGCTCTGCTGGAGAGATGTGCAATGATGGTTATCCTTCTTCTAGAGCTGAGCTGGCTTCTTTCATTTGCTGTGGGAGCTAGTACATGATTATGGAAAAAGGAGAAATGAGGGAGGTGTTTCCTTGACAGCTGTGTTGAACCTGCTGTTGTGAAGGTTAGCCTGGAAGCAGCAGTATCATCTCCATTGTTATCAGCCAAAGATGGGGTGGGATTCTTCTGTTTTTTGAAGTTTCTGAACACCAGAGTGATGAGGAGTTGGCAATATACATGCAGATGAGAAAGGTTTATATACAGTATCAATAGTTTTTAGATAGCTAAAAGTCTTACCCTGTGGTATCTATGTACCCAGATATCATCTGATTGTTTATGCATCAGTGAGATCATTTAGAGGAACATCTTCCATGGGATTGTCCTAGCACCTGTTCTGGCCATGTAATGGTGTTAGAAGCNCCCCCCAGCCTCTGCTGGCTGAGAGCAGCAATCTCCTCCTTCATAGGGACACTCAGTCCACACCTCTTGGCTACAGAAGAGAATTGGAGTCTGGGTGAATCTCAAAAAGCAACTTTTTCATGGATAATACTGTTGGCTCTAGTCAGGGAAAACCCTGATTTATTAAAATAGAATAAGTATTTCTCCAAAATAAGGAACTGTAGAACTTCACTCAGTCAAGCGTTTCTCAAGCTACAAGAACACAAAGAAGTAGGAATGGACTATAAATCAAATAAATTATTTTTTATATCTCTTCTGTAGCTATATCTGTGCCTTCCATCTGCAAGACTCTCCTGCTCAGCTATTCACTTTGCAGAACAGATACATTTGAAAAGCTGGATAAATTGAAAAATGTTAGACTTCTGTTTAAAAATTCTTATAAAATCCTTACTTTTTGAATTACCCAGCAACCAGATCAAATATTTAATGTAAAGTGCATTTCTTTTGTCGAACTCTGTACCAGTCCAGTAAGAAATTATGGTGAATATAATTATTTTTCTTTTGTTCAATGAGAAAGAATTTTCCCCCAGACAGATTTTGCTTAGATTGTAATTTGGGCCAGAAATTTGTGTAACATTCAACTGCCAGTAATAGACCACTTTTCTGATAATTGAACAGAAATGACAAAGTATAAAATCAAGTCAAATAATAATTACACTTTATTGAGTTAGTGAAAATAAATTAAATAGAATATTTGATAGTAGGAGAACAGATGAGAAGAAAATACACAAAATGTTTCTTCCTTGCTAGCACCACCTTAACCTTTTTGTATCTTCTGGCAAGCAGAGAGATTTGTGACTGATAGAAGAGAAATCCCTGTGTTCTTTTCTCCCACTCTCCCCTTTTTATTTTTTACACATCAACATATTTAATTCCATTCCTTTCCCCCTCCCTTTCTTTTCAAATGACATTTTTTCTTTTCAGTTAACCGCACCTGAAAGTTTGGACTTTCACCCAATGCACTCCCACTGAAATGTGCCACCTTGAAGCTCTTCATCCACTGCCAACTCTCATCTCTCCCTTGCTAGATTGCCCAGTTTTCCAAGTCCTAGACCCCTCTAGGGATTCCAAGACCCCTCTATTCTTTCACTGCAGTTCTTGCAGAGTTCATTACTGGAGAAGCAAGGAGAAATATACACAGCTGGATTGCATCCAAAGCCAGCTTCTCTCTGGAATGACAATAGCCATGTTTATGGGGTTCTGGGGCCAAGCAAACTTTGCTGGAATCTTGCTGCATCTTCTGAAGCCACACAAGTGTTCGTGCCTCGAACTTCCAGCTGCTGCCAGGCTCATTGGCTCTGCTGGAGAGCTGTGCAATGATGGTTATCCTTCTTCTAGAGCTGAGCTGGCTTCTTTCATTTGCTGTGGGAGCTAGTACATGATTATGGAAAAAGGAGAAATGAGGGAGGTGTTTCCTTGACAGCTGTGTTGAACCTGCTGTTGTGAAGGTTAGCCTGGAAGCAGCAGTATCATCTCCATTGTTATCAGCCAAAGATGGGGTGGGATTCTTCTGTTTTTTGAAGTTTCTGAACACCAGAGTGATGAGGAGTTGGCAATATACATGCAGATGAGAAAGGTTTATATACAGTATCAATAGTTTTTAGATAGCTAAAAGTCTTACCCTGTGATATCTATGTACCCAGATATCATCTGATTGTTTATGCATCAGTGAGATCATTTAGAGGAACATCTTCCATGGGATTGTCCTAGCACCTGTTCTGGCCATGTAATGGTGTTAGAAGCAGGTCCCCAAATACAATCAGGAAATAATGTCAGCAAAAAATCTTGGGAAATAGCAATAATAGAAAGAAAAAACTGCCCACCAATGTGTAGCTTTCAGAACAATGAAAAACACATTTTATTTTGCCCTCAAGTAGTCACAGGACACTAAACCATAATTGTTCTGTGAATTGTTTACAGTGATGAGAAGTGGAGAGAAATAGAGAGAAAACCCCATTTAGTGGTAAGGGAGTGTGTAGCTGTGAGTAAACTGTGCTGACCATCTTCCAGCTAGATCAGGATTTGTGTCCCTGAACAGTTTTGGGACAGATTAAATAGGTGATGCTGTGTACTACAGGGACTGTTGTCGCTTGTGTGGAGAAAACACCACACAACAGGGGAAAGATATCTTCAGATACTGATATAGTCATGTGTTCCCTACCTCCAGATACATTGATTCCCTAAGCCATGAGTTCAAACATGACTGGTAACAAGTTTTGTAGCAATGCCATGATCTGTGGTGTCAGCTAGGAGACACTGTCACCAATGAAAATTCTGCTGTTACCAGTCCCAGTGGTATGAAAGTAAGTCCCAGGGTTTTAGCTGCTGTTAAAGCCTGTTTGATAAAAGTGATAAAACACCGCTGATATTTTCATATCTCATGGAGACATAGTGCTTGATATATGAGAACTTTGGTACATAGTTTTACCTCTCCCAGGAGAATGTTGTTACCACCAGCAGTGGCAGTATATTATTTACAAAGTCCTGCTTATTTGTGAACTCCTGTATTATTTACAGATCCATGGCAGCCCTAGCCCAGTGGCAGTGAGTCATGGAGGACACACATTTTGTGTTTCACAGTGAAAGCATGGACAACCTGGAGCTGGGCATCTTCTGTGGTGCATCAGCTGAACTGCTCAGGAGGAATGAGATTGTACACAACAGGGTAAAACCTCACAGTTCATCAGTTTAATAGTAAAGCAGATGGATTTTAAAGACTTGAGGACTAATTGTCTTAAATTTTGATTCCAAGAGAAATCATGTGAGGCCCTAGGTACTTAGCAACTGGGAACTGAAGTGCCACAGCTGGAGGATGAAAGGCGCTGAAGTAGGACAACTCACTGATGGCTTCAGAAGTTTGGGAGGGATAACTTTGTTTGCCCAGACTGCATGCCAGATCAGGTATTTACTGTCCTCTTAAGCACTGGTACTGCATGAGGAACAACTTAGAGAAGCAGTATAAAGTGTCATCAGTGTGAATCATGTGTTGGGTGCTCCAGCTAACTGGGCAGAAATGTAATTTCCTTCCCTGATACCGATCGGCTTTCTTTTCTCATGTGCCGTCGTGGCCCAATATTAATATCACAGCACCAGAGCCTTATGAGGCAGGAAAAAGATTGAGTAACCTTAACAAATGACAACATAACCCACCAGAAATCACAACAGAATTTGGGTATAGTAGTTTCAATGCTCCAACATGGTAAAATAAGGCTAGGACTTTGTGTCAGCTGATCAATTGACATTATATATATATATATAAAATGTGATATATTTTATGTAACATTGTTATATATTTATTATAATTATTTCAGCTTAATTTAGTCTTTTCACTGTTACCACTTCTAGAACCATAGGAATAATTGTATCTTAAGAAAACAAGTAAACTTCTCCATGTTTGACAAACTGAGATGTCTGCTGAAATAAGAGTCCTTTTCAGATGAATCACGTCTCTAAACACGAGGTGGTGGCTGATAACATGCTTACAAAAAGCCTTTTTATGTTGTCTGGTAGATCTAGCCCCAACTTGTTCAAAGGTAAGAAAACAAATGGGCTGCAAGAAAACCCACTCAAAAAATTTCCCAGCAGGAATTTTAGTTACTACCCAGTGTGAGTTACAAATTAGGTAATAGGAAAAGCAAAGAAATAACAGACTTTAATAATGTTAGGCTTAAGTTAGTATTAGTCCACTGGAATCACAAAACCTTAGCACAGCTTACTTGGATAAGTTGAGCTACGTGGGAACATAGATTTCAGAATGTTGTTTAAGTCACATTGTTCTGTGATCCCTCTCTAAAAATTATAACTCTCAGACTCTTCAACAGGCTGACAAACGTAAGGTACTTTTTTAAAGGATCAGAACTCAAACAGACTAACAAAACTGATTTAAAGACTGACCTGCTTAAATATGGATGTTAATCCTTGAGTATAGGTAGATTGCATTTAGTATTCATGCAAAGCATATCCTTCCTTACCACCTCCAGAGCTTTTATAATTAAATAAACACTGCTGACTTAAATCATGAATATCCAAGAATGACAGACTTGGCAGGAAACACAGACCTCACAGAAAGCTATGAGAATCTTCTTGTGCACGCACAGCTTTTCAGGGATTTGTCCAGTTTATGCATTAATGCACTGTATCATTTTGGTCATGCTTACTTGCTCCTACACACCTCCTGCCCTAAATGAAGACAGTGTACTTCTACTGTTGCATCTTTCAGAGACTGCAGGATTTGCAGGCAGAGCTGAGCCACACTCTCTTTGCAGATGACTCTCTTCACTTGGACACTACTAATTCTGTGTTGGAAGGTCCTGCCTGGGAGCAGAGCAAGCAAAGGGGCTCCTCAGACTCACCCAGGCAAAGGCATCTGCATGCAGCTGGTTTGAAACTGGACTTTGCTAACCTTGGAGATTTTACACCAAAACACATTGAGCAGCACTCACTTATTTGACTGCAGCTGGTGATGAGCTGGATGGGACCCTTGTACCAGTGGGTGGTTACACGTGGGGAGCCACAGTAGCATCTTCAGGTGACAAAGCATGGGTAAGAAGAGTGCCACTGCTGGTGCTCTCAGCCTAGGGGTAGTGACATCGTGTCTATTCACTCACCTACCATGTAAAAATACATGCTTAAATCAATTTTGGTTTGCTCTTCAATATTCTGAGCTGTCCTATCAGCTATTGCTTTAAAAACCGTAAATGTACCAAACAGCTGGCAGAAGGTTGGTACCACGTTTACCAGATTAACCACTTTTAAATGGTTTCCTTTGAAGTAAAGCAGTAGCTCTTATATTGCCTTGATTTAAGGCAGCAAAGTCGAGCCCTTGGGTAAATAAGGGAGTTTTAGTACTTTCAGTAATAGGCAGCAATTGCATGAATTTATATCTATGATCATGTCACCTGAGTGACATGGACACAACAATATGGAGGTAAGTAACTTTAGCCATGTACTTTGGATTTTTAGCAGAACAACTCAGATAATGCCAGCAGAGAGACAGATTCCACAAATTCTTCCTCCATGTGGCCTGCTTTTCTATCCCAAAACAGCCTCTTTGGGGAATACTGGACATGTTTTTAAATACTCTGGAGTGATTAATCCCAGCAAATGTTGACTGTCTGGCACTTTAACCCAGCAAAGATTCTAGCAAAGGGTTGCCATTTTAATAGAGAACAAAATGTAGTTATCAACCATCTACTGAGATATATGAAGAAATAACAAAACCATTATTCACTTTATTCACACAGAAGAATGTTTAGAAGCTCCCCCAAAGTAATTTGATGGCTTCTTTGTATCCTTTTCTCCTGCAGTATGATCCGTCTGTCTTTTAAGACTGGAATAGATTTGTTGTTCTGGATAAATACCTCTGCCCCATGTCTTCC
The DNA here is from genome assembly GCA_013389925.1 of Aegithalos caudatus. Classification (NCBI taxonomy): domain Eukaryota; kingdom Metazoa; phylum Chordata; class Aves; order Passeriformes; family Aegithalidae; genus Aegithalos; species Aegithalos caudatus. The sequence goes on along the minus strand of WEIU01016032.1, from coordinate 165,652 downwards.
TAATATAAAAGCTTAGTACAATACAAACCTTGTCTTTGTGCACTCCTGACACCTTTATAGAGGATATCTTTCCTAATGGATGTCTTTTTCTAATGTAGTTGTCTGTACAATATCATACTGTATGATGATAATAAAAGTGATGGCCTCAAGCTTTGTGGGCGACTATCTGATGAGGAAAAATTTTGGAATTAAAAAAACTCCACAGATTAGTTTCACACTCAGGATTTCTACACATGAGAGGCTTTCCACTGAGATGAGATGCTTCTCTTTAACTGCTTTACATTATCTGCTCTAGAATAAGCAGAGATAAAGAAGCACTGGACTTTTATCTTGCTGTAAGTCATTGTTTTGTTGTGGTGGTGATTTCTTTCCAAGTACTCCCTCAGTGCTGTGAGCTAGAATTTCATGTTCCTTGGGACTGGTGGACTGACACAGGGCATTTTGGGATTATGTCACTGGCATTAGAAGCATATTTTGTTAGTGGTCGCTGTAAATCTAAATTTTCTGTATCCTCTAATGCAAGTGTAAAAGTACCATGATTTGTCTTTTGTCACAAGAGCTCATTGCTGTCTGGGGATTTGTGTCTCAGGACAAATAAAAACTGATTGATGTGGATAAATACAGGACATCATTCTCCCAGGCACCCTGTTCCAGAGCAGCAGCACCTTCCAGTTTATCTGCGCAGGAGCTTGCCAAATCAAAGCTCTGGAAGGGACCTCAAAGTTCATTTGAGTTATCCCACTACCCCCAGGTTCAACTGTCCTGTTTCAGTCTTGACTCAAGCCTTCTAGAAACCTGCACTAGGAAAAATTCCACACCAACAGAGCAAGAAAAAAAAAAAGTAAGAACTGGCAGCTATCTCCGAAAAACTTCATATTGGGTATGCTCTTCCTAAGACCAGGGAATGCAAGAATAGAAGTACTTCTGTGGTAGATTAAGTCAAAGGTCTGGCTTGCTCAACATTGTGTATATAAGATGTTGAAATAGGGCACATATGTTGAAGAAGGTCTTATAAGGAATTTCTCCTCCAATGGAGATGGTATGCACACTACATTTTTTAATTACATCATTTGGTCTATTTTTTATTAACTTTGTCCTTCCTTTTTAAAACTGTTTAACTTTTTTCACCTGCAGAATATCCTTTGCAATTAAGGTTCATCATTCAAATCTGAATGGGAAAAAAACCCTTTCATTTTCTTTATTAGAAATTAGAGCTCAGAAGCCCTTTGACTATTGAATTAGAAAAAATAGTGAAAGACTGTTCCCTGCTCACATTTCACAAACCATTTGGAAGCTGAAAGTTCCCATACAATTTTGTCTGCCATCATATGGGAGCCACTCTATGCATTTATTGTTCTGACAGCTTTCTCCTTCCTTCCTGTGCTCTTTGTGAAAGTGAGTGATCAGAATTATGTGCTAGAGTCAGGATGGGAATGCATAATAGATTTTTACAACTGTATGACCTTTTTTTACTGTTATTTTCCTCTGCTCCCCTTCTCACAATGCTTAATATGCAATTCAGTCTTTTTGAACATGAAAAATTTCTCCAAATCCACTTTCCTGTGTGGAAATCACTAATTTAAGTCCCATCACCATATATATATGTAGTTCATATAATCAGTGTTACATTGAAGCAGAGTACCAGCTTCACATTGTATGTATTTGCACTGTTTCATGCACTGTTTTTTCATCAATTAAAATAAAAGAAGAATCCTTGTTGCATGTCTTCACAGTCAGTCTTACTCTGAACCCACTGCTTTGCAGACATTGCAATCTCCCTCTCTACCATTTTGCTACATAATTTTTAAACAACTGGTACAGCACAAGCCTTAGCATAGATTTCCATAGTAGTATCTTGTAACCAACCTCTTGCAAAACCTGGCCATGTCTTCCTGTCTTTTATTCCCATTTTTAACTGATGTGTATGTAAGACAGTTCATTAGGACACCTCCTTTCTTCTCAGGAGGCTTAGCTTCTTTGAGAAGCTTGCTGAAAACTTTGGCAATCAAAGTATATTATATCAAATAAATCACTTTTTTTACATGCTCACTGACTTCTAAAAAGACTCTAATAAACTGGTAACTCAAAAATTCCACTTATAATAAGCGCCTCAATCTTTCCCCAGCGTATCATTCTTTGGCTTTATTTCTGTTAAATGTATTCATCATCTTAGTTCCTATGGATATACCTTGTACAGGCAGAGGAGGGGATTTTGCAGCAGAATTGGGGTGACCAGTGATGGCTGAATTACTTCAGATTGTCAAAGGCTATTTTTCTAGAAGTAAGGACATGGCAAACTCAGAGTGTTCAAAAGTTTGGCAACATGAAGGAAACCTTTCTTTGGAAACAAAAACCCCAGCCCTATGTCACCATTATTGAAGAATCTACAGCAGGACTGTAGGTTTTCTCCCTAAGAATTATAATCTAGTGCCCTGTGACTCAGGGTTTATCAACAGAGCTTTGAAGACTTTCAGGATAGGCTAAACAGTCCACAAGATGCTCTCCTGTTTGCCAGCAGCAAACAATCTGAAATGCCTGGCACAATTGCCACAAAAGGGGAACAATTTTTTTAAAATACTGTTTGAAAATTTTAAAGCTTTTGTTTTGCATGCTCAGGGTATCCATGTGAGTGTTAAAATGGGATAGTGCACACCAGCCTACCAGGTGCAAGGGATGGATCAGATGGATCATTTTGCAGCCTGTGTGTGCTTTCAGGAATTTTGATCATTGTTTACCTGTAGCACAGAGTGGATGATCTACATAAGAGCTTCCATCGACAGGCCCAAAAAGGTTTTCTGTGCTTTGTCCAGATTTTTTCACTTGGTGAGATTTTACTCTTCTGTTTCAAACTGCACACTCAGTATGAATGCTTCACCTTTCAGAATTATTTATTTTCATTTTTTTTATCTTGTGAATTTTAGAAACAGCTGATGAGAAGATGCTTAATCAGTAAACAAGATGTAGCTTCACTAAGTATATAAAATAAGATTCTGTTGTCCCTGATGTGCATCAAAATAACTATCACCAAAGGTACATACACACGTTTTTGAGACTATTTTGTACTAAGAAAAGAGGAAGGTTAAGGTGGTTTGGCTTAGGGTCTTGGTGAACATTCTTATTGGGGATCTCCATGTATTGAAGGCCTGTATCTGATTCATAGCACCTTTGGGAGCACTTTGGTCTCATCAGACTGAGGCAAAGAGATGGCAAAGCTTTGAGTGGCTATTTGAACAGTAATAATAGTGACCTATTGATAATGCCCCTGTGCTGTCACACTCTCTGCACAGCCACTAATTGCCCCCCTTGTTATGACCAGACTGTGCTCTGTTATTTTGTATGTGTTTTCTGGCAGCTGCCAGGTCAGATTGAAACCTTCTTTCTTTCTTTAAGCACTTCTATACCTTTCTTTCTTTGTTTTTACACTTTTGACTTCCACTTGTCCTTCATTTTCTCTAGTCTGAGAAACATTCCATGTATCAGAGGGTTGTAGACTCCCAGGAGATCCCTGAACTTTATCTCACCTTTTACTTTTCAGTTCACGTAAAACTGTGAAATGGCTAAGCCTGATGCCTCAAAGGGATGTTACAGGTTCTGAATTAACTAAACTAAAGAAAGGGTTCATGGGTTTTAGGTTTGTTTTCTTTGTTGCTTTTTAATTTTTTTTTTTCATTCATCCCTCTTAATGATCTATATTGCTGTTTAAAATCTTGGGAAATTTTGGAGATAGGACTTTATCTAGATTCTCTCTAAAGGTTTCTTACCACAGATAGTCTTCTCTGATCCCTGAAACTGGTGAGGTTCATGCTGGGTCATGGAAACTAGTATGGGAATGGAGAAGGGGTGACCCTACCCTGCTGTGAGAAACTTCACAGCAGCACTTGCTCTTTGGTGTGCCACTCTGGCTCTTTTGCACTCAGGAATAATCAGGGGAGGTCCGTGCTTTGCACTTGCACAAGTGCATTGCTTGCTTCTTTTTTGGATGTGACCACCACACAAAACTTTAAAATGCACTGGTGAAGGCAGATACACTTAGGGCTCCTGCTCATATAGGAAGGGAAAGGGAAGTAAAATTCATTTTTGGCTGTTGTCAAATAAAAGAAAACAATTTTAAAACAAGTGAAGTTATAAATATGGGACAAGGAAGAAAGCTACTAAAAATTTAGCTCCCCCCCACATTGTTATCACTGAACTAATGGATGAAAAAGAAAGAAAATGAATGATGTTAAAATCTAAGACTGATTCCTGTTTCGATAAAATTGCTCCAAAACATTAGTCAGAATTAACAGGATGATGCAAAAAGCCAGCCCTAATTTTCGGCATTAATACCTTCCTCATCAAATCATACATTAGATAATCATACATGGGTTGTTCTTGATAATCTTAAATTTTAGTTAAGAAACCCACAAAATGATTTAATATTATGAGGAGCAGAATAAATGGTATGGGGAACTGAGGTCACTGTTGAAAAGGAGAAGCCAGCTGAGTGGCAAATACACACATGATGGGATAGGCATTTGGGGCTTTTTTGGATAAGGAAATAGGACCAAGTGGGTGACTTGCTTGACTATGGTCAAGTAGCATTTTGAAGACTTGGAGGGAAGCAGTAATATGAGGATGGCAAGGAGCTGGGGAGAAACAAAACTCTCAGCTGGGCTGTTGGTGACCTGAATGCTCAGGCAGCAGAGAGACAGGGCTGAGTGCCCAGTTTGGTGTGAGCACAAAGAATGTCACCATTCTGGGAGATACAGAATTCCTGTTGGGGCTTTTGGAAGGCATCACAGTCTCCTTCATATCCTAAACTCTCTCCATATCACTGACTGAGTAGATTGCCAGGAAACTCTCTAGCCTGGCCAGGTGCTAAGAACTGGTGATCTTGTCTGTGTTGTTTTCAAAGGTCTTCAAATCACTCTGTAAATCTCATTAAATGTTCTTCAAACTACTTTCTATTTTCTACTCCATCATTTCCAGTCAGTCAAGGGGTTCAAGCCTGGAAGATGTGTCCATCAGAAGAGACAAGATAGGTAAAACACCCATATGGGCTAGCAAGGCAAAGAATCGAGGACTTAGGACTGCACAAATGGAGAAGAGATGAGCATAACTAGACAGACCATCTAAATGCCAATGTGTTGGAGCAGGATAAACAGAGCAGCCAGAAAGCAAGGAACAACAAAACACTTTGGTCACAGTCTTTTCTCTCTGTGCATGTGCATCACTGCTCAATAGGTATCAAACTCTCTAAAATAAATGCTATACAAACCCATTCAAACAACTAGAAATGTAAACACAACCTGGTTAACTATATTGTAAACTCAGAGTTAATTCATCCTGATGCATGTGCCTGTTTGTTTTCACATTACTGAAATGAAAGAAAACCCAGTATTAAGCAAGTAACCAAAGAAAGGATTTAGGGAGTAACAGATGATGTCTCAGAGTCAGTAGCAGTGGCTGAAGAGCCAAGAGGCCATCCCTTTGCTGCTGTGGACTGGCATAGCTCCACTGCTACTAATGTTGTTAGCTAGACATCAGTTTTTGCACAACAAAAGAAAGAAGGTATTTAAAGACTCAGGATAAAGTAAGAAGTTTGGTTTATTCATGCTGGTAGCTTCCCTGCTAACATAGTTGATATGTTTGCTTAGTCCACTAGGATGCACTTATTACCTTTAAGTGTATGCTTAATAAGCAGAATAACAATGCCTGCAACATTGGAAGGAAGTGATAAGAGTTCACTGGATTAAGAGGCTGAATGTTCCAGCCAACACACAACTGCAATTGCTCACATTTTTCTAGGAAGCTTGCACCATTGTAAGTCCCTTTTCCATTGAGTCAGGTGTCATTGGGAATTAACAGACAAAAATGGTGTAGCAGCAGCAGTACATGACGCTAACCCAAAGATTCTGAGTCAGTATCACTTAAGTCATGTAGGACATTGGAGTTTGCAGTACTGATGACAAAAGTTTGAGGCATTCAGTGCCAATATAAACCATCCTGTTTTTTACTGACAGCTGCTTTTCTTTATTTCCAGAGAAGCATTTCCAAGACACAAGATTTGTATCTTGCTGCTACATGCCTTCTACACACAGTGCTTAAGAGATAATCCCCAATGCACTGTAGTATATGAAGCAATAAATGGCTGCTGAGATTAATAGACTGAGCAAAGCTGAAGCATTTAATCAATCTGCAAAAAGTACTCATTGCCAGAATACTGCAGGCAAGAGAGTTTGTTCCTCATGTACAACAAACCTTTGCAGGGAGCAGCAAAATTTTTATTCACCAGTGAGCACTTGAAGTGCTAGCTACCCTCTTTCTTAACAGGACATCTCAGTATGGGGTGAGGGGACCAACTACAGTCATAACCAAGCAGGAGACACGTACAGATTTGGACCTGACTGAGGAAATGTGCTGTGGCCAGCATTACATTGAATGTGTATAGTGTCCTAATTCTTTGCGCCATGGTAGCCTTATTCAAGACAGAAGTATAACAGCAAATATTAGAGCCTCTTCCTGGTATGAGAAAGAACAGAATCCAAGGAGACTTTGGATTTTATTGATCCAGCCCAACTTGGATACAATTTATAGCAGCTGCCAGACTGCTGCAATTTACATCAGTGCTTTGAAGTTCTTAACTGTATGTCAGCAGGGATTACAGGAATGAGGTTTCCTCTGACAGACCTTGATGGACAGTTCACAGCATCTAGGTGGTAAGGAGCTCCTGTGCAACAGGGAGCTCATGTATCAACACAGAACCTGTGTATGCCCTACCTGCTCAGAGGTCGGTGCTCAGGCTTTCTGACTTCAAAAGTTGTCCATAGGAATCTGGTTTCCCATACAAGCACATCCAGCTGCCTCAGAGGCACTTTCATTGCCTCAGAGGGCACCATGCTCCTCTTCCTGGCCTGAGACACCAAAACAATCCGTAGAGTTCAGCAAGTCCCCCTCAAAAGGAATTCATATTTCATGACAATTATTACGTAAAGACGCAAGCCCTGACGGGGCAGAAAGAAGAGGGAAATGCCATTCTGTGCACTTCCCATCTTCACTCATGTTCCTGTGTATCCTTACAGCACATGTTTATTTGTACTTCCCGCTATCTGATCAAATGGGGAGCTAGAATTTTCACTGCAAACCCAGTTACTATTTATTTAAACCTGAAAAAATGAGAAATGCTGGTGCAGGGCTTGGATGCTCTGAGAAGTGCTGGTGCTGCATGCAATCTCACACTGGACTCCTAACTCATTTCTGTTTGCATCTTTTCCCTAGATATCATATTAGATTGGATATTAGGAAAAATATGTTCACTGAAAGAGTAATCGAGCATTGGAACAGGCTGCCCAGAGAAATGGTGCAGTCACCATCCCTGGAAGTGTTAAAAAATATGGAGATGTGGCACTTAGTGATAGAATTTAGAATTTAGAATTTGACCATGCTGTGTTGATAGTTGGATTCAATGATCCTGAAGGCCTTTTCCAACCTTAAGGATTATACGATTCCAGGTATTGTGGCTGATTGTCCAAGTTTTGTGTCCCCTATCACAGTCTCTTCCAGCCCTTCTTCAGTTTCATGTCAGTGCAAAACATTTCCAGAAAAATCATACATGTTAAAGGGAATACATAGTGGAATCATACATGTTAAAGGGAAATAGAAAGTGGTCACTTGAAAATCTTCTCCTACGTGACCAGCTGATGCTTGCTAAGGTTGTGTGAGAATCCAAATGGAGAAGCATCCATGCCTTAAGCTCAGGTGTTTCACAAAGCAGACTGATGGATTGGATTGGATCTGAATCAGGATTCTAATATTAATCTTTTCAACTTCACAGAGAGGAGAAAACTAGAAAAGCACAATAAAGAAGGTGGTGGCTGCTCATTTGTAAGGACTTTGAAAACAAGCAAACAGACAATAAGCAAAACCAGATTTACCTTTCCATAAATCCAAGGTAATCTGCTTTTCTCTAGTATCTTTGTAATGAGTTCTCATTAGTTTACAGGTAGGGTTGTGGCATTTAAGTGGATAATGACACATGCCCTCATTTATCTTTCTTCACTCATCTGATAGATGTCCACAATGTCCTTAGGATGTTCTTATTTTTGAACTCCATATGACTGAAGTATTTATTAACTTTCAGTCTTTCATACAATATTGTAAAGTCAATTAAGGAATTATTTATTAGAACAATACACTCACAAATATGAACTAAACATTTTTTAAAAATTGAATATGTGAGTTAAATGGGAAGAGAGACTTTCTTAAGGTTTTACTCTGGGTGTCATTTAGACAGGCTTTATTCTGAGTAGACCCTCCAGATTTTATTCACATCAGCATAAACATGGGGTAAGCACAGTGCCAGGTAGTTTATGTGTCTGTAGAACATGCTCTCAAAAAGATTTCCAAAGCAGGAGGAACTCTAGATATACTTACCTTTCATGAATGTAGGAAAGTTGGAATAGTTGTGACTTTTATCTCTTTTGCATAAGAAACACGTGAAAGTCTTTGGGAGTTTTCCAGAGCCAATTAATTTAACCAGTCCTTATCGCTCCCAGTTCTGAGTCTTTTAAGGAACTGGTTTGAGCAACTGTCACTGCTACCTTGAAATGGCCTGATGTTACAGTATTATCCTTTATAGTTCTGTAAGATAGTTTAGGACTGTAGCCACATTCTAGACATGTATTTTACAGGCTTTCTGAAAGCTCTGTCATCAAAATTTATGGATGTTCCTGTGAGAACTTAAGGGATGGACAGTGTCATGCTACTGTAAAGGAACAGATTTTGACAGTGACAATCCATAACTAATTTGAAGGAATCTTACCAATTAGTTTGAACTCAAGGTTGGCCTGCCTTAAAATTATTTTGCTATGAAAAGAAATGTGTTTTTCTTCTTAAAATCACATTTAACCTCTATTCTCTTTTAGAAAAGAACATCACCTACTTATTCTCAGAAAAGCAGAAAAAGCTGTAACACGGTAACCATTTAAATGCATTATATTTGAAGTGCTGTTAAAGCAAGAAGAGCTGTCCAAGTGGAGAAAACAAATTAGCAAATGTGAATCCATTCCAATTCTTTATTCTGTTGTCAAAAAAAGCTATATAGATAAGACTGTATCCCTGTTTCTGGAGTACTGTTGACTTCACTGATTACATTGCATATAGTAATGAATAAAACTCCAAAGTAAACCACATCAAGTACTTTTGATATGTGATCCATGAAACATGTAGAAGGGATAAACTATTATTACTATTGACTTCACTGGGGAGAGGAATAATGTATGTAAAAGGATAGATACCAGTGTCAGAACTGAGATCACTCAGTCCTTTTCTATGCATTTAAAGGACTTGAATATGGCCTTCTGGCAAAGACATTTTCTGTTTTGTTTAAACTTTACTTAAATACATACAGCAAGAGAAGTGGATTTGATATTGCCATATGAAGAAACTGACAACACAGTAAAATGTGTGAAGCTCACTGCAGCCAGAATAATGGCACTTTATTCTGATTACATATTAGCATTTTTATGCCTACTTTGCAAAAGATGTAAAATAGCAGGTACAGGGTGACCCAGACAGCAGAGCTATTTCCCAATTAGCTGCCTTTATTAATTCCATGAACCAAGAGCATGTCTCATTCTACTGCAGGCAATTTTCAACAGGGGTTTGCTCTGACACACTTAATTCTAATGGCAACTTTTAAACAATCAAAACACATATTTTTCAGTTCTTTTAAGGTATGTACATATGACCATCTAATTGCTCCATGAAGAGGTTTTTGTAATCTAAACTTTCCCCAGCTTAAAGGCCTCTCCTCTTTACCTGTCGTTTTCTGAGACTAAATAATTCCCTTCTTTCATTTGTGCTGTCAGTTTGATAGTATTTATAAAGCCTGCTTGTTTTTCTCTTGAGTATTCACTATGCTAGATAGTATAAAACATGTATTATATGTCCTCCATGTAATACAAATTTATTTTACAGGTGGTTGTGATTTAACTTCAGCTGGAAATTCAGCCCCACAGAGCTGCTCACTCAGTCCCCTACCAGCACCATGGGGTGGAGAATCAGAAGGGCAAAAGTGAGAAAAGCCATCGGTTGAGATAAAGAAAATTTAATAGGAAAAGCAAGAGGCATTTACACAAGCAAAACAGAACAAGGAATTAATTCACCACTTCCCATGGGCAGGCAGGCGTTCAACCATCCCCAGGGAAGCTGAGCTCCATCACATGTAAGAGTAACTCAGGAAGAGAAAAGCCATAACCCCAAATATCCCCACCTCCCTTCTCCCCCCAGCTCTATATGCTGAGCACGATGCCATAGGGTGTGGGACATCCCTTTGGTCAGCTGGGATCAGCTGCCCTGTCTGTGTCCCCTCCAAACTGCTTGTCACTCCCAGCCTGCTTACTGGTGGAGTGATGTGAGGAACAGAAAAAGCCTCGACACTGTGCAAGCCCTGCTTAGCAATAGCTAAAATATCCCTGTGTCATCAACACCATTTCCAGCACAAATCCAAAGTATAGCCCATACCAGTTACTGTGAAGAAAATTAACTCTATCCCAGCTAAAACAAGCACTAAGGCCTAAAATACTGTTTGTTGCCCTGGACCATATTTTTTGGTTCTTTTTATCAGTGCACTGACTTTTACACTGTGTGAATTGGAAGTGCCCATAATTACAGGTGTGGCTGCTACCTGAGCCATGCATAATTATCTAAACTCAAGATTTGCATATAATCCTCCTCTTTGATATATCAACCATCAATACCTTTGAACTTGATGGTAGTGGAGCTGCACTGCAAATTTTATTTGGTTTCTTACTGTTCAAGGGGAGTCTATTGATGAAGAAATAAGCTGCACAGCCTGCTCCAGCCGCACAAGGAACCATGCTCATGGGCTCTTGTCCTGCTGGGGGACTTCAACAATTGCAACATCTGGGAAAGAAGCACTATGAGCTGTAGGAAATCCAGCAGATTCCTGGAATGCAGGGAGGATGACTTCCTAGGCCAGGTAATAGACAATCCTACCAGAGGGGATATGATACTAGATCTGATGGTCACCAACACAAGCAAGCCCCTTGGGGACATCAAGATTGGAGTCAGCCTGTGCTGCAGTGATCACAAACCAGTGGAGATTGCAGTCCTGAGGGATATGGGTCAGGAAAAGAGTCAGGACCCTGAACTTCAAGAAAGCAAAATTCCAACTGTTCAAGGAGTTAGTCAATAGATTCCCCTGGGAAACTGCCCTCAGAGAAAAGGGAGCAGATCAGAGCTGGCAGCTCTTTAAAAATCCTTTCCCATAGAGCACAAGAACCAGGAATCCCCAGGTATAAGAAATCAGGGAAGGAAGGGAAGAGACCACCATGGCTGAGTTGAGACTTGCTGGTCAGGCTAAAGGGCAAGAAGGAAATGCATAGATAGGGGAGGAAGGCACAAGTATCCTGGAAAGAGTAAAGGGATGTTGCTCAGTTTTATCGGGGTGGGGTCAGGAAGGCCCAGGTGCAGCTGGAGCTGAACCTGGCAAGAGATGCACAGAGTAGAAGAGCTTCTAACAGGTATGTCAGCCAGAAAAGGAAGATCAGAGAAGGCACAGACACACACAGATAAACAATGCTGGCAAACTGGTAACAGTGAATGAGGAGAAGGCAACTTCTTTTGCTTCTGTCTTCACTGGCAACCTCTCTTCCCACACCTCTTAATGTCCCTGGAGGGAATTGCAAGGGAAGATCAGGTTTGGAAGCACCTGAGGAACTTGAAGATACATGGGTCTATGAGCCTTGATGAGATGCATCCCAGAGTTCTGAGGGAATTGGCTGATGTACTTGCCAAGCCACTCCCCATAATGTTTGAAAAGTCATGGCAGTCAAGTGAAGTCCCCAGTGACTGGAAAAATGGAAACATTGTACCTTGAGAACCCTGGGAATTAGCAACCTGTCATCCTCACCCCTGTACCTGGGAATATCACAGAACAGATCCTCCCAGAAGCTATAGTAAGGCACATGGAAGACAGGTCCCTTCCAAACCAAAGTATTTTATGATTCTATGAAAAACATCACAATATGGAAGATGATCAGCCTTGGCCTGTATATATGCAATGTATACATTTTTTCTAATGACTCTGTCCTTGGTGCTTCCTGCAAACCTTGCGCTGAGATCCAGGCCTTGCCGAAACTGGAGAGCAGCAGCTACTTCTCCACTTACCCCGTCTACATCTGCAAACTCTGCAGAGAACAAGGTGTTTCTGATTAAAGTATTTCCAATAAGCATGACTGGAAATTATGTTAAAAGTGTCCTAACACTTGCACACCACATTAGAAAGGATATCATTCATCTATTAATTAAAAATACTTTACCAGGCTTTTAAGAAGAAAAAACCCATGTTTTACACACTGCAGAGAGATTTCTTCCCCCAAAAGACCTCAGTATGGGCACTGATCCAGGAAAATTCTCACAAACATCTTCCTACACTATAACCACTAAGGGTGCTACTCTGGGTAATTGGTTTTTTGTTGTAAGGCATTCTAGCTACCTGCATATTTTCAAACCATGGAAAGATGAAGCGATGCAAGGTCTTTCACTGCTGGCTCATTGGGAGATCAATGTGTTGCCCTCAGCCACTGTAAGAGGCCTTACCTCTGTGTCACTGCAGTTCTGTCCACAGAACCCTTTCTGGAAGTCCATTTGGAAACCACTGCTTGAAGGGCAGGTATGCTTACCTATCTCAACAGAGCTCCAGTGCTTCTGGCTCTCCAGTAGCTATTTTATCTTCAGGACCTCAGGAGACAGGAATTGAGCTGTTTCAGAGCAGATTCCCCAAACTGTCTTTGTTAATCTTATTATTGTGTGCTAAGGTCCAAGGATCTTTTACAGCCCAGACAGAGATCTCTGTACTATGCACAGGCTCAGCTCAGTGCCCTCTGTAACACAGAGGCACAGGGAACAGAAATACACAACAAATTATTGATATTTGTTAGTGTTATTGTGTTTATGAGGCTGCTGCCAGTCCCTTTACAGTCTGCTACTGCTGCAAACCAAGTCTGCTGCTATTATCTTTGTCAGGCCAGAGAAGGCGCAGCACCACCAGTCAGTTTTTCTAACCCACTGGGGCAAAAGGATGGGTATTAAATCTTCCTCTGCCCAGGGATGAATGGTGGTGCTTTACAGTCTGCCCCAGAAAGTGTTGTGGCCCTGTAGTGGTGGTGATATTAAAGATTTCCCCCTACACTGAGTAGAGGGAGAGGTGCAGCTACAAATAGCAGCTGAGGCAAACAGGTCCAATTAAAGAGTAAGTCAATGAGGAATAAAATTCCAAGACTTACTGAGTTTCCATTTTGGTAAAAGAGAAAAATACAACTTCCAAATATATCAGATCTACTTACATTATTTCATTATTACTAATTAGGATGCTCTGGCAAAGCAGACCAAGCCTTTATTAGCTGAAGCAGCAGTTTGGCAGTGGCTGGAGTTTTATTGCTCATTGATTAAGCAATAGATAGAAGCTGAACCAGTAGCCTCGTGTGAAGGGTATTAGAGCTGAATGCCTGGCAGATTTGTGTGAAGACTTATAGCCACGGGACAGATAGATCTATATATATTGCCCAGGGTAAAGCTCCATGAATGACTCTGAAAGGAGAAGGTTGCTGCATCGTGGCAAATAATTGTTAATTTATTTTAGCGTAAAATCTTTTTACACCTTGCATAAAATAAGACACTTTTGTGGGAGAGTTTGTTCAAGAATATTCCTTTTCAGTGCAATGATGGGATTGAGTGCTGCCTTTTGTCTGGAAAAATAGACAGTCATTCAGTGGACTTTGGAGGAAAACCTTTCCTTTCTTTGTTAATCCCTGCTCTGACAGAAATATTGAGCAGGGACCTGAGGAAATATCTTGCCATGGATGCTGACACCCAGTCCTGCACCCGCCGGCTGCACAGCACCTAGAGAGAAGCTCTGAAAAAAACAGTCCTGCTGTTCCCAGATGTCATCTTTGCCCCACTGCCTAGAAATAACATTTTTGTAGAGGAGCTGGAAGAAGAAAACATTTGTTCCTGGTCTGGTGCAGGCATACTTGTTTAAACCTCTGATGAAGATGAATTTTCAGTGATATGTCTGTTCTGGCATCGCTGTGGCTGAGGTGCAAACATTTTATTGCTGACACTGCTGTGAGAGAACTGATCTGCAAAATAGAGCATCCTAAGCCACAGCAGCTCTTTGCCTCTGGGAACGTGAGTCAGGGTGCTTAGATTGCACTGGTTTCTATTAATTGCCTGCTTAGCTCCAAAGAGCCAGACATGTCTATTTCATTTAAAATTACATTTTTACAAACTTAAAATAGAATAAAATATAGGTTATAACAAGAGTTACCTAAAAACTCTTTGGACTTCATTTCCCTCTGTTGCACTCTGATGTGAGAATGAAATGATGGAACCACATACATAAAAGAGCTTTTCCTGAATATTTCTTTTGCCCAACATTCAGACCTTGCATTTGACATGAATGTCATAGTCTTTACTGAACAAATCTTTTCCAAAAAGTTCAGGCTCTGTCTTGCACAAGCATAAAATTAAATTATCATGAACACTTCATAAACTGGTAAGCTTACACTGTGTCCTGCCACTTTTTCCTTAAAAAAGCCAGGAAAACAAATACCCATTTGGACGTAAAAGTGGGTTTGAGATAGCTACAGGAGAGATTTTCTGGCCAACAGAGGCATCTTCTTCATTTGAGGTCAGTTAATTTTCCTTTCATATAAACACCATAGTTGGGGTCAGCTATAGCAGAAAACAGTTATTGAATTCTGCTTTGTTTTTCAGAGAATGAGTTATCTTGGTCAGTAACACTCAGGACTTTTATTTTATGCTGCAAAAGCAGCCTGGGTGGAAGCTGACTGGGGAGGTAGAAAGCAGATATTTTCCTCAGTTCCAATTTGTTGGTTATTGCGTGGCAATCAGCAGATCCCATTTTGCCTTATGATTTCCAAGTGAAATTTTCCTTGAGTGGAGCCTAATCTGTGCTTGAGTGTAATGAATGACTTGTGCAAACACAGGCAGAAGAACTTCACACTGCAAGAAAGAGCCTCCCATGAGCTTTTAAGAGATGCAGTTGTTGAAATCAAACACTGGAAACAATTTTTAAATGCCCAAAGATGGGTTATTCAAACTTTAAAAGCCCAGCTTCACTACAGTGTGGCATAGTCACTGACTATTGCAGTGTGGTGTGAAAAGGCAGAACATTTCCCTACATCAATCCCATCTCTTGGGCTGAACAGAGGCTCTCCAGTGCACTTGTTTTACAGCAATTTAGGGATTGAGCCTGAGAGCACCAAAAACTCTGTTTAATTTTATTTCCTGAAGGCACAGACTGAAGAAATATTAGAAGCAGACAGCACTGACCTGTAGAAAACTCACAGTGTCAGATTCTTTTTCCCCCACTGCTTGCCAAAGCCTCTGACATCAACTTTACCCCAACAGGGAGCCAGAGGAAGGAGAGGGAGGTGCAATGGCAGATGGCAACCCACAAGGAGGCGAGAACTGCATACTGCACTTTGGCACTCCGTGACAAGGACAACTTTACAGTAACCTAGTTTGCTTATAAATTGAATGAGGATTATTTGCTCCCCCCCCGTGTTTGGTCAGATCACTGCAAGACAGGCAAAAAAAAAAATCTAATTAATTAATTGACTTAGCTCTGGCAAGCTGTATTTCTAATACGGGGAGGACATAAGAGAACTGATTTTAATATAGTTAAGCCAGACGTTGTGTAATTTCAGGCTTTGATACAGTTTCAATGCATAGATGAGCTGGGGGACAAATTAGCCTCCCCAGTAAAGCAGCAGTGAGTTTCTCTGTTACCTGGCCTGAATGCCCCAGAAATCTTCAGAAATTCAACAGAGGTTTTGCTGTGCTTTCTGCTTGTCTTTGCCTTCAAACAAAAGCATGTTCAATGGAGACAGACAACAGGTAAGGGAAAAGGAAATCTGACTTCCTTGGTGTTTTCTGAAAATTGGTTCTCCTGTCTACTTCTAGCCATTAAAATTAACTTGCTATCTAAATGGATCTTGACTAAATTAATTGTGCTGTCTCTGTGCAGTGTTTCCCCAAGGAATGCACTGAAATACTGTTATGTCTTTGCCTGTTCTTGGCTGATTGAGATATTAATTAATTATATGAATAAGCTTAGGAAAATAAAAGTAGGTTTCTCTCTTAATTCACATGAGTACTGGGCCTAATGCCTCATACACAGTGTTGGGCAGTAGTCACTTTGCTGAGTGACCTTGTTCACTACTCCACAGTGCCCTTGTTGGGCGGGGCAGATGGGAAGAAGAAAGTGAGCTGTGCAGGGAGGGGAGAGTCGTGTGTAGTATTGGGCACCACAGATGACCCCTAGCAAGTGCTGTACAGGAGCAGTGCTCTGATGGACACAGGTACCCTCTGGGGCCCCAGCCACAGGGCTGTCATGCAGCAATCCCACTGTTCTGGGATTTATTCAGCTCAGTTTTGCATGAGTCAGTCAGGCTAGGCTTGGTGCTCTAACACCACGTCCTTGCTCTGTGCTCAGGGCTCACTCATTAGCACCACAGAGTCACAGAACCATGTAGGTTGGAAAAGATCTCCAAGATCATTGAGTCCAACCATTAACCCAGCACCACCATGTTCACCACTGAACCATGTACCTGAGCCACACAGCTACACTTTTTTTGAACACTTCCAGGGACTGGCGACTCCAGGGCTTTCCTGAGCAGCCTGTTGCAGGGCTTAAAAACCCTTTTGGTGAAGAAATTTTTCCTAGTATCCAGGATAAATCTAAACCTCCTCTGGCACAACTTGAGGCCACTTTCTTCTGCCCCATTTCTTGTTATTTGTGAAAGTTGGGTGATTATTCAGGGACAGCTTCCCTGCCCTGCCTGACATAGCTCTGTCCTGAGCATGTCGGAGTCTGGAAGAAAGCCTTTGGACAAGCAGAGAGCCTAAGAGTATGAGATGTTGCTTTTTTTGAAACTCCTAAGAAACAGAACCTCTTTCCTTATGTAGCAAATGGAAATGTGAATGCTCTGCGAGGTGGACATATTCCTTATGACTGAAGTGGACATGACAGCTTTGTTTTCTCCTTGGTTGGTTGTTGTTTGCTCATTTTATGAAGCTTCTCCAGGAGGTTTAGCTACAAGGAAGAGTTTCCTTACTGACATTTTTATTCTTCCCATGGTGTGGAAAGCAAAACCAGGAATCATGTAACTTGTAATCATGCCTCAAAGCTGAGGGGAAGTTGAATGTACCTTTTCTCTGCCACTAGCTTACTCAGAATGTTATATATCTGCATATAAAATCTTAACTATTTAGTTGGAACAAGAAACAAGTACTTAGTGTTGTTTAAGAATGCTAAAATTGCAGACTTAAGAGTTGCAGTAGCTATTTTATGCTGCTCACCACTAAATGCTTAACACTCCTGTAATATGCCTGTCTCCAGTGTACCTATTAAAAAAATGATTGAAACATTTGAAAAGCAGAACTTACTTTGTAATTTAGCTTTGACCTGTAAAATTTACATTTCAAAACTCAGACTTGATTTGAAAATAACCATATTCCTGGAAAGTAGGTGTTAAAATTGCTTCTGTTGTCAGTCCAAAACTTTCTCTCTGTATGCTCTGTGAACTTGTGTAATCCATATTCAGATGACCATACTGAGAAAGGTTCAAGTGTTTGCTTCCCAGAACATGAGGAATTCTTTCAGACACGGTTGTGATTTACCAAGTCCCTCGGTTTCCTGTCACAGAACTGGTGGAGCCCTGAGCTCGAGGGAGAGAAGTGAGATTGTCTGTGACACCTGAACGTCTCAGAAACACTCAGGCTCTGCTGTTGGCTCCTCTGAACTGAATGCAGAGCAGTTAATTCACTTTGATGCTGTGTAACTATCTCCTCGCTTCGCACTGTCATTTTGCTTGAAATGATGAATAATGCCTGGGTAGTGTAAATTCCCTGGGGACCATGGCAGATGCCATAAACTCTGCCAGTGGTATTGAGGCATTTGGGGAATTCTTTTCTTTCCATACTTTACACTATAAGAACTTCAACGCTTGATTGCAAAGCAGTTTGGTGAGGGATGAAAAATTTCAGAAGACACACAGAAGTTTTGTAAGTTTTAATAAAGAAGTTTTAATAAAGACTGAAGAGATTGATGGACAGGAAGGATATTTTCCTGTCTGTAGTCTATGCAAGATAAAAACAGATTCACATCAGCATTAGCATTCAATATCAATTTTTCATATGCCCTCTACTGACTGTGTCAGGGAGATCCTTCTTTTGAACCAGGGACCCCACATCCCATAAGCATCACTTATTTTTGTGAAGAGCAAAACCATATTCAAGCCATGATGACCCTGAACTTTGCTTAGGAGTGCTGTAATTAGAGCTTGTGTCTCTTTACCTTGAGCTTCAAATCTGCTTAGCAAACCTGGAGGCTTGGCTCTAAACCCAGCATTTGTGCTAAGATGCTGTGCTAGCTACACTCTTGGATTTGTCAAAACAATCCAACCAACTCTCATAGGAAACCAGAAACAAGAAGGAAAAATTTGGCCAAATTCCTGTATCCAAATATTTTTACAGCATGAGAAATTGAACTAATAATGCTTCTGTCTGGTTAACAGCTGTCAAAGGATGAAAAATAAGCTACTGGGAATGTAGTCAATCACTCACTCCTTTTAATGTGGTGTGAAATCCATAAAGGCATTTATACTGAATCTTAATGTGTTTTACAGAAAAATCACTGGTAGCTGTGTTGAAGAGATGCCAATTTTTAACAAGCAGCGTCTGGTGCTTTCTGGGCCACTCCACGCATGTGCATTCTGTAGAGAATGATGAGCTTGCACTCTGTTTGCTTCTGGGAATGCATATTTAGTAACATTCCCTCTCTTCCCCCTCTGCTTGAGGTGGGCCACCAGGACATAAGCTTCATTCACAAAAAGACATCCGAGCATCATCCGGTTCCTCTCTGTTGGCAGTTTTGATCCGCACGTAGCACAGTGGCTCCTCTCCTGCCAGGCACATGGGCTGCATCCCACAGACACGGTGGCACACGGGGACATAACCATGACAAGGCCTACTGATTTCACAAGCCTGTTATTTTAAGGTTTATTCAGACAGTTATTCCAAGACAACAGAGCAGGTGAGTGGCTGTTTGCAGGGCTGTGGCCCTCCCTTGTGTGCTGTATTCTTTGAGCAGCGGGCAGTGCTGACACTGCTGTGCGTGTCACAATGGGATATCAATGTGTGTGAAGAGCCTGGTGTTGAACCACACACAGAACAGCCTATATATAGCCAGAGGTGGCAGCTTCCTGAATCAGGATGGCTATTTTTGTGACCAGTAGCGTTGGGGAATGAGGAACTCAGTGGCTGTGCACTGAGAATGCATGGCTCAGGCTGTTGAAGGATTTGTGTTTCCCTCTGGCCCTGCTCTCCACTGGGGTTTATTGGACGGGTACAGCTGCATACAGCTGCATACAGCTGTGATGGTCATGGTCTGAGCCATCTTCTTCATCCTGCCCCAGAGGAGATATCCTGTATCAGGTGGTGCTAATGCACGGGCTAAAGGCCCCTTTGGTCACCCTCCTTCTCTGGCTCAGCAGGTCCATGGCAGGGTTTACAGGGTTTTTCAATTGCCATGCATGAGAATGGTAAAATAATAGAAAAATACAGAACAGCATTGCTGTATTACAGAATGAGTCCTGCTGTTTCCTTTTCTGTTTGTTACCTTAACCTAGTGATCTGTAGAGATGAGCAGTTACTATTGCTCAAACAAACATTTACTCAGTTTCACAATTGTGTCTTTCACATGTGAGTTAAGGCTCTTGTCCACACTTTATCATAGCTCCACAGTACAAATTATACAAATCAAGGCAATAGAGATCCTTAGAAGTGGGATTGCACTCAGAATATCTTCCTGCTGTCTTGTCACATTGAACTCTCCTTTCCAAACTGGGATGTGCACAAGCATAGTCATAACAGGTCAGTCCAAAATAGAAAGAAAGTGCCTCAGGATGGCTGTAGGGCGAACATTGGTGTTGTGGTTCCTGTCCAGCCTGATGACATCAGTATAATAAAAACTGGTTTCAGCTGAGCTCCTTCCAGACATAAGATCAGAATGCAAAAATCATCCAGCAAAACCAGGGTCTGTGGAGGAAATGACCAGGGCTGAATAAGAATGGTGGTTATCTCCTTAAAAAAAGAAAATAAGATTGCCCATAAGGCAAACACACACGATACAGCTGCCTGCAGCCTGCTAGGCCGGGGAACAAATTAGGAGCATTGGACTTCCAGTTCCTTGGCTCTCAGAAATGTATCTCATTAATCTCATTTTCTGAATGATTTCTGAATTTATGTACTTCATAACATCCAACTACTACTACTAAATACATCATACCAAACCCACACTCATGCTTTCTTTCCTCTGTTTATTAATTTTCCTCTTGTAACAGATCAGCTCCCAGCCTCCAGAAACTGCATTTTATGGTAACATAGTGTATCAGTGATGTACAGCATTTGGAGGCTTTCCTAATATGTCCCTGCATTCCAGTGTGCTGCTCTTTTATTCAACTAAACATATGATGGCCTTGTGCTTCTTTCTTTCACGCATGACAGAAAGGAGACATAATTTTTTCATTACGATAATACCTCGTAAAATATTATTTTTCCTACTGGACAACAAGTACCCTGAGCTTCCACTGAACTCAATAGTGATGGAGGATGCTTATGAAACTAAGCCTGAATTCTCAGCTAAGTGAAGCATTTGGGATTTATTTCAGTCCCACTGAAATCAGTGGGACATAAATATAATTTTAAACAAACATTTGAGTGCTTTGCCAAATGCAGTTAGAATGCTGAACATAGGTCTCAACAAGAAACTGTTTTCTATTTCTTACCGTGATAACATATTTTGACACACTGCTATGGTACCAAGTCAGCCATATCATCTTTAGCACATTACAACCAAGAAAGAAGTCAGCCTGCTGCACTAAAATTCATGAAAAACAATCATCTTTGAGTGGTATTTCTGAAAATCAGCAACACCCATTTTTATATGAAAAGTACAATGCCTCTATTTCCCAAGAAGTCTTTCACTTGTATGTCTCCAAGGAAGCTCAGGCTAGGAGTTGGGCAGACAGTGAAGAGGCCAGGTGCACAGAATTCAGACAGGTGTTTTGCCCATGTGAGGAGCAGGCAGAATTACATGTGAGAGCCCCATTAGGTGCCCTAGTGTGTGAACACGCCTGAGGAGTACAGGAGCTCTCTGAGACACCGCAAAATCTCCTGCAGACTGCTGTGGCTTTGTCTAGAAGGTTTGTAGAGCCACATCTATCTTCCCCTGAACAGATCCTTTTGGTGTTTGCTTTTTACTATTTTTAGTGTACGGTTTCACTTTTACATAACTTGGATCTTGCTATGCATTGCATTGTTACAGCTACAAGACTGAGTATTTCCCTGCTGATCCTGCAGTTACTTCTGTCTTTCCAGTTTTTTGGACTTTATCTGAATTGCTCCTTAGAATGTTTGTGGTAATAAATCTTTGTCTAGTTGATAGTTGCTCCCCTCAAATTCAGATACTAAAGCAGCAGATGTTCTAGAAATGACTGAATGTAGTGTTGTGATTGTTACTATTTGTGGAATTCTTAGAACCACAGAATGGTTTGTGTTGGAAGGAGCCTTAAAGATCATCTAGTTCTAACCCCTCTGCCATGGGCAGGAACATCTTCCACTAGACCAGGTTTCTCAGAGCTCCATCCAAGCTAGCCCTGAATACTTCCAGGGATGGGGCATCCACAATTTCTCTGGGAAACCTGTTCCAGTGTCTCACCACCCCCACAGTAAGGAATTTCTCTGTAATATCCAATCTAAACTAAACGGCTTAGTTTAAAGCCATTTCCCCTTGTCCTACTTGTCCTAGTGCTTGTTATTTGGCAGATGAGACCAACTCCCACCTGGCTACAGCCTCCTTTCAGGTAGCTGTGGACAGTCATAAGGTCCCCTCTGAGCCTCCTTTTCTCCAGGATAAACAGTCCCAGTCCCTTCAGCTGCTCGGCACAGGACTTGTACTCCAGACCCTTCACCAGCTTCTTTGCCTTTCCCTGGACACGCTCCAGCACCTCAGTTCTTCCGTCTCTGCTTTTGCCACCTCCAGCCCTGAGGACAGGCCCCGAGGAGTCATGGGTGGACAGGGGCAGGGATGGGACGGGGATGGAGCAGGGATGGGACAGGGATGGGGCAGGGATGGGACAGGGATGGGGCAGNCAGGGAAGGGGAAGGGAAGGGGCAGGGAAGGGGAAGGGAAGGGGCAGGGAAGGGGCAGGGAAGGGGCAGGGAAGGTGATCACCGCGCTGACGCTTTGCCCTTGTTACCAGGAGAGGGAGCAGGTCCCTGCACATCCCCCTGGGCTTTTGTTCCACCTCTTCACAGACTCGCCAAGCTCCACTGTGAGTTTCTAAACTGCGGGGTCGGAGGAGTGTTTCGCTTCAGACTTTCTCACACAGGCACACAAGCGGCTTTTAAGCAGTTTTCCATGGCTGTACAGCTTTGCACCTGTGAGTCATTAGACACAGTCCTGCCACCCTCACTCATAATCACGAGTTTCACAAAGAATTTCCCTGGAACCTGGGTGTTTCCTTCTTTAAAAAAAAATTAAAAAAGGGGGAGAATTCTTGGAATTAAAGAAAGCAGGAGTAGGCTGTCCAGGGTATGCAAAAGAGAAGCGTTACACATCTTTAGTTTCAGCAAGTGGAAGATGATGTACTCAATTCAGGAATGAAAGAAAAAAAGAGAAACAGGAATGCATTTGCAAGGCTGTGAAAAAAACAGCACCCTGTAAGATGGAATAAATAAGATTTTTCAATAAAATTATGAAGACATCTGGGTTCAAATAATGCAGCAATAAATACCTATGCTGCTTTCTGCAGTAGCAAAAACCATATTGTATGACTCTAACTGAACACAGCTTTACACATTGCACAATATATTATTTTCCTTTTGGATGTGAGGGTTAAAAAGTTTTCTTTTCCAGATTCTAACACAAATAATATTGCACAGAAGACATGTTTCGGAAATGGAAGCTGTTATGGCTGGCAGTGTTCCCACATGTGCAGACAGGCCTGTGGTGACTCTGATCAAGTAATGCTTCATCACACACTGCAAAATAATATTGGGAGAGACACTAAGTTCAACTTAGACAACTTCATGAGCCCACAATGTTTCATGCATTCGTTGTTACCTGCCTGGGGGAGCTGTGTTTCCTATGTGCCATGTAAAAGCCTGTGTTTACATGGTTACCATTTCTTTTAGACTCATAATCAGTTAAATAAGCTGGAAGATGCTAGTGTTATCATGCATCTTTTATATCTTGTGACAGAGACAATTTCATCTGCAAGCACAGACTATGACTAGGAGTCAAGAGGAGGCAGCTCCACTCCTACCTTTTGTGCTCTTGGGAAACTCATGCCAACACCAAGAAACTGTAGGAGCAGCTCCAGCACTGTTACGTGGCCACCCGCACTCAGGAGTATGGTGTTCTCTAAAAACCAGCTGTTTTCCACAGCAAGCCATGAAGTGGGACCACCTGATGTCCCAGGCAACCTCAGACAAGTTAGACAGCACTGCAAGAGGAGAGGCCTCCACCTCCCTGCTGTGATTTTCTATCAATATATTGCCAGTTTTTTCACAGTTCTTTGGTTATGCCTCTGTACATGGACTTGCATCTTCAGAAACCTTCTGTGTGCAAGTTCTGCCAAATCTAGTGACTGTGTGGATGTCTGCACAGCTTTTTGCAGGGTGACATGCTCTGAGCTGAATGAAGATAATATTGTAGGTGCCACGCTGTTGTAGAAATAAAAGGAACCTCAAGAAATGCCATGAGTCAATCCCAGTGCTTAGAAACCAGAGATAAACAAAAAGCAAAGTGACTGCTACTGAAATAGATGTTCATGTAATGATTATTTAAGGGAAGGCTTTGGATTTTCTTCTTTACAAACTTAAAACTGGTACAGAGTTTAAGTGGTGGCCCTCACCCTGCCATTCCTGCCTGCATCTGCATCTCGTGTCCATCAATCTGACTTTCCAGTTTCACAGAAATCTGTGCCTGGGGATGAGAGAAGACCATGCTTGTGCACCAGCTGCATTTCCCCAGCAAACTGGAGACTAAGGTTCCCATGCCACTGCTCAGCTCCTCAGAGCAGTGCCCTTTTCCTCTGTGGAAGATGGGATGGGAAGGACAGGGGCTGCAAACATCTTTCCTAAAATCAGCAGTTGGCTTAATTTCCTGGTTTAATGCTACTGTTGGAAAGGAAAATCAAAGCTGGGTATTAAAGAAGTGTCAGCAAGCAAATGTGTTAAATGGTGCCCTAAGTCTGTGAATGCAGTGGGTGAGAGCAGAACCTGTTTATAAACTGCAGTGACTGTGCTGCCTGGTGATGACTTCATGCCTGAAGAACTCCTGTAACCTTTTTCAATCGATGCTTTTCTTTTTCTCTCACATAAATGTCACATGAGGACATACACTGCATTACATGAATGTCAGCGATAACTGCCCAGCTATTGTGCTTCCTTTTATTTCCCTTTTCCCTCAAAAGTGAGGCTTTTATTTTTTCTGCTTTTATTTTTTTATTTGTTCATAAACAAAAATGGGATTTGATGACAAAAATCTAATCATCAATCAAGTCTTTCTTTATCAGTAAGATTTTCAGAAGAGATGCTAAGCACACAGAGAAGTGCAGCTTTTTGCTGTGATGATCACAGAGGAGTATAATGAAGATTAATCATCACTTTATCAAACTAAATCAATTTTTTAAAGCACCTCAGTTAAATAACAGCTTAGATTCTGTAGCACTGGCTGAGCCAAAGACGTGGCATTGGGATGTGCTGGCATCTTCTCTTCCCTGAAAAACCCTGCCTTCTCTTTGCTCACCCATGCCCATGCCTGCCTGGCTCTGCTGCATCACATTCCAGCTGCTCCAGGCCCTGTGCCCCTCCAGCCTCTCTGCTGTCTTTATTCCACACCCTGGGCATCCTTCTGCCACATCCCAGCAGAGACTGGCTGCTGCCAAGGCACCCAGCATCTAAGCCCTCTCAAGAGTCTCACAAACCCAAAATATATATTGGTGCTGGCAGCTAAAAATCTACACGGGTTTAAGAAGGTGGTTTGATTCCGAAGCTCTGAATTTCAAGGCCATAAAATCTTTCTGCACCAGTAAGACTGAACCTCCTTCATCTAGGTTGGTGGAGTTCAGATTTTTTTTTTTTTTTCCTTTTTGTTCCTTCTGTTTGCCCAGCACTAAAGGAGCAGAAAGGCTCTTGCTTGCCCTTTGCTGGTGGCTCTCCCCAAGCATCTGCTGTGACCCTGCCAGGGCAGGAGTCCAGAGGGAAGCCTTAGTGGCTCTTCCTGTGCTCTTCCCACCAAAGCCCATGGGATACCTTCCTGAAATAGCTTTTTACAACTGGTGGGATATTTCAGTCTGCTTGCTCCTGCTTTGCTCTGAAATAATTTCTCCAGCAACAGCTCAGCCTGGAAGTATTTGGAGATATGCCTGACTGAAAACTGACTAAAAAAATGCAGATTTTGCCCCTAATGTTTTTTACATCTAATAGATAATTTAAATTAATTAATATTTCTTGCTCTGTCTCTTATCATATACTACAATAGAACACTTGAAAATAAAAAAGCATAAGGTGTTCTGAGGGATTTCTAGGCCTCCTGATGTGGCCTTTTTCAAGACAATATTAGGAGACAACACAAAGCATAATCATTAACTACCTGGGAGTGCTGTCAGACCTTCTGGTCTCTTGAGTTAATGTATGATTCAATCAGCACAAATGGAGGTCTTCAATATGCCTTTTTACTGGGATTAAATTCTGGATACATTTTGACATCCATACAAACTTCAAATGAATCCAGTGATCTACATGCATAATATGGTGATTGTGATAAACTGAAATTGAAAAAGATACTGTAATTACATGTGGTGAAAACGGTTAATGTTGATCACCTGATAATTATTTATTATTAGTTGTTTTATTAGTTTTATTGCTGTAAATCAGTGAAATTGGGCAATACTAATAACAAAGCTCCTCCCGGCTTAAATCTTACCTATGACTTATCTTAAGATACACAGAGAAAGTAAAAATGAAATGTATAGCGTTTTACATTGCAAATGTAGCACAGCTGGCTGGCATTTTTGGCATGATATATGTGCAGATACAGCACAAACCAGCCAAAATCAGCACAAAGCCCAGGGCTGCATACATTGCAGACAAACAATGAACCATCACTTTATGCTGTGACTTCAAGGTCCCTGAAAATCATTGTGTTTTATCCTACAGCTTCCTTGCTTTAGCCCACCCTTTCTATTAAATGGGCATTAATTTCTATTAGTAGTGCTCCAGAAAGCAACAGAAAAGCTGCACCCTGTGCAAATTTGCTTTGTTTTACTTCTAGTTTGATCTGTATGAAAAATATGGTTGTTGCCTGACACCAAAATATGCAGACTGGAGGTCTGCAGCCAGAGAGCCTGCCCAGAGTTCCCTTGGCACTGACCTGCTGGACCCCCACCACAGCTGAGAAAACCACTCACTCCAGTCTGTCTTTGCTGCTTTGGCTAATTGTGGTGTAGATTGTTGTCAACAGGACTTAAAGAAAGAGCACTAATGCATTTTCCTAGGTTAGGGATGTACAGGCAGACAACGAGTTGTGGTCACCTTTGACACAACTCCAGTGACCTGGGGTCCAAAGGTAATGCACCGTATTACCAGCCCACATCTGACTGCTGCCCCATGAGCAAGGGGAAGGCAGATGTCTCATTAGCTGCCATCCTTAAGTGGCTTTTGTCATCATGAAACTACACACACTGGGCAGGGACAGACACACACACAGACACACACCCCAATGGCCAAATGAACTACCAGCCAGTTCAAATGCAGCAAGGAAAGACACCAGTGTTTAGAAAAAGCAAAATGCAAAAATGCATAAAATATTTTTTTCAGCTTTGTGGACAATGAAGGGGTAAAGCTTGCACTCAGTTATCACAAATTACTGTCATGCTTAACAGTGCATTGTGCTTCCACTAAGTGTGGACTAAAGCAAGCAAGCTGCAGAAAAATTCGAGGCAATGCTCTACACCTGAAAATTTTTAAGTTGTGTAGTTAGTATAAAGCCTACCTGACAAGTAATCTATCCTCTCTTCCAAAATCTAATTTAACTGATACTTTAGAAATGTGGATGTCCTTACAGATGTCTCACTTGGCTGCTTAGAAAATATACTTCATATCACTGAAAATCACTCTTTTAAACCCAAGGAAATAATTTACTGGAGCTGAGATACCTTTCTCTTCTGTCAACAAGAAAGAAGGCAGGTGAAGCAGAAGCTGGTACTGAGCTAGTCTCAGACTCTCCTGGTGCCATGTGTATTCCAAAGCTGAAAAGACACCCAGCTCATGACAGAGCAGACAGGGCACAAGGGCTGGTGGTTCCATCACAGGAGTGGACAAGCTGGAGCATGAGAACAACCACAGCAAGAGCTGTGCCCTCAGCAGTGGGATGCAGGCCCACAGGGTCTGGTCATGATGAGCAGAGCCAGATCCATTTGACAGCACCAGACATGGCAAGTGGAGAGTCTGGCTTGGAGTCCAGCTGGGGAGATCTGGGCACCTGGTCTGGCCTTTGCCAAATTCTTTCCCCTACAGAAGATTCTGTGTTCGTGCAGTTGTGTATGATGCTGAGGTTCACAGTAGTTGAGCCAGCTGTTCTGGCTCCAGAGAGGGAGTGGCTATGTGTGCTCTGGGAGGAAAAGCTATCAGCAAGGAAGGAAATTAATGATGGAATTGTTCTGGGATCATACTTAACGCTGCCATGCCCTGGTAGAAGTGCAAGGCAGGAGGTAGAGCAGCCCAGTGTTGACATCAGACTGCCAACAGGATGAGGGCTGGGATATTATGGGAAGGCATAATGCATGAGCAGGAGGACTAGTGGGGTAGAAATGGAAACTCATCTAACTGCAAAGGGATAGTCTCTGTGTTTCAGGATTAATCATGGGAATGTCTTTGAGTTCATCAGCTGTGAATGACAGAGGTGGAGTAAGTCTTAGTTTTATTAGTCACAAGGTGACAATGAGCCACTGAGATGTGTTGGCTGTGAAGATAAAATGGATGACCACAAAATCTATTAAGCAGGGTACTTCCTACAGAGAGCAAGGCTTATTAATGCTATCACAGAAATCTCTGGAGAGATCTCATCCCTGCTGCCTTATACCAGCACTCTCAGCCAGGACAGGCATGGCCAGCCTGGAGCAGAGTCAAAGGTGATGGCTGGAGGCAGTGACTCTCCTGTGAAGGAATATGCTCAAGAGTAATTAGCTCAGCAGAAGACTGTAAAGCTTATATTATTGCTCTTCATAAGTAATTCAGAAGAGTTAGTAGCAGGAAGGGAAATGGGCCATTTATGTTAAGCTAAAGAGCAGTTTTGGCACAAGAATGAGTGGTGTGAGAGGCTGTGGGGATCCCAGTGTGCCAGCAAGGAAGCTGAAGGAAGTGAGAAATACCATTAACCTTCCTGGCCGTCCTTGGCTGTGGCCTGAGTAAACCAGCCCAGCAGCAGGGGACCTGGTGGACTTTAAAAGGGGACTTAAGAGGTTAATGACAAGTTCATTGGAAGATAGAATTCAGTTATGGGTAGCTAGGAGCTTTGAGCTGGGGAAATTAATGGGTAATACAAGCCGATATTTGCTTTCCTAATAACATATGGCTATTGTGAAATGCTGAGAAGTTTGGGGTATTGCAAGGGGTGAAACTCAGTTTGGTCTGTACTGAAAAATGAGGTTATAAAGCTGAAGCAGGAGCTGCCAGTAAGCAGCTGGTAAGACACAGATTCTTGTTTTAACCTGGGTCTTCTGCCCCTGTGCCTAATGAATGAATCTTTGAAAGGGTGGGGAAATGCAAATGGCAAAATGAGCATATATGTTGAGATCAAGGAAGAAAAGTTCTTTATTCGCATTTTCAGGTTTAAATTTATGGTGACCAAGGTGCACTTTAGCTATTCTTTCATCTTCCTTGTCAGAAACTACCTGGACAGATTCTTTACTGGAAAAGATCTGCTGTAGACTAGCACAGAGGAAAACA
The DNA here is from genome assembly GCA_013389925.1 of Aegithalos caudatus. Taxonomy (NCBI): domain Eukaryota; kingdom Metazoa; phylum Chordata; class Aves; order Passeriformes; family Aegithalidae; genus Aegithalos; species Aegithalos caudatus. The sequence goes on along the minus strand of WEIU01016032.1, from coordinate 136,543 downwards.
TACACTCTGCACACCTGTGTGCTCTCTACAGATATGTACACTTCCAGCCGCCAGAAGAGCAATTCCTTTTCACTCTTTTGCTGGCAAAGTCCTCATTAGCACCAAAGTTGAAGTGTGTTTATGGTGGGAAGTTTTGTACCTCTCCAAGCTGTGGGGATCTGAAACTGTGAAGTTGTTAAAAGGTGAGCCCAGGTGTCCCTGTGCCCTTTTTGTCTTATACTCTAACATCTTTTGAATGTCTTCTTAGCTGCTTTTGGAGGTGTCCAAGGCAATACCTGTACTTATGGAAGTTCCCTCCAGGCATGTGCCACAGAACAAGCATCAAATACATTGCTTTTTTCAATCTTTCCACCGTTACACACAAAATACCCTTCAGGATTATAAAGATTGCTTATCCTAAATCCACACAGCCCTCTTGGGCTGCCAAAAGCCTCTGTGGCAGAAGGAAAGCTGTTCTCTCTACCAACAGCACAGCCTCCATGTTGCAGTGCAGAGCTGGTTTTCAAAAGTTTGGTGTTTGCTGCCATGGAGGTGGTGCAAGACACACACAGATATCTTTTCTCTATGTTAATGGAGAGGTTCTTTTTGCCTTTGATTGGTCTGTGAAAGTGCAGGTCCACTGACTTGATCTGCTGTTGCCTGCTATGACTGCATTATGGTTCATATGACTCTGTGTGGAAGCAGAGATCCCAAATAGCAAAAGCTACCTCAGGGAAAAAAAAACAACAACCAACAAATCAGACACATCCTGGTAATAACCCCCCCAGCCCCCTTGTCACACATTCATTTTTACAACAGAAAATCAAAAGTCAAAGAGCAAGACCGAGTGCAAAACTTTGTGGCATTAAATCAGGGAAGGCAGTAACCATCCTGGCATCTCTGGCTGCCTTCTGAAAGCAAATACTTGCCCTTGCTTAACACTGTTAGCCTGAATGTAAGATGTCAGTATTGAAGATTAGCTTGGTATGCTGGCACAGAAAATGTTCTGACACAGGAAGACAGGGTGGGAGAGTGACAGCAGGTGATCAAGGACAATCCGCCCCGGTGAATGAGCATTAAAGGCTGACAGAGAAGCATGGGCTTGCTAGGGGTGGGGGAGGAAGGAGCTTGAAGAAACACTGATTGAGGTCAAGAAGATTTTCCTTTCAAAAGGAGAGAGACAGAGGAACATTAAACAGGTAATGAGAAAGTAAATGGAGGAAAGCTACTGCACAGTACAGCTGCATGATAATCAGGAGAGGTTATACATGCATTCCCTAGCTATTCACACTGATCAGCCCAGGGACTTGGATCATGATGATATCTGAGCATACAACAATAAAAGAAGATTTCCCAGGTGATTGTAGGCATGATCCAAAATGAACTACCTGCAGCTCTCTGGCCGTGTGTACCAAATAAGACACCCAGGAGTTCAAAGGCATACCCTGGACCCTGTCTGCCTCTGTTCTTTGGGAAGCTGAGGGAATGCATTTAAAGAGTATAATCTTGTGCAAATCGAGGTCTATAGAGCTCTCTTTTTTATGGACAAATAACTTCCACTAAGATCAGTAGGACTCACTTATAAGTGGTCTGAATTGGAAACCTTTAAAACAAGCAAGAGGTCTTAGTCCTTCTGTTTGCTTCAGCTCTGGTTTTTTTTCCATTATTTCTGAGCTAAGAAAACAAGATCTCTGTTATCTCAGGTNAGTCCTTCTGTTTGCTTCAGCTCTATTTTTTTCTCCATTATTTCTGATCTCTGTTATCTCAGGCCTGGAGAGAAGTGATATTTCTATTAGTTTCAAAAACGGAAGCAGTTATTTTAGTATTAAGAATAAAAAAAAAAAACCCAAACCTTGTAAACTATACTTCACAATCACTACCTTTTGGATTAGGCAGGACTAAAATACACTTGTTAACGCCATTGTGTTAAGAAATCTCCCAGCGCTTCAATGTGAAAGTAGGCTGCCCTAGAATACGTGTCTGCATCCTCTCATCTGCATCATCATCCTACAGCAGAGCCTGGCAAATTAAATTTACCAGAGCGTCCTGTTTTCTCCCAAGAAGTGAAATTTGTTTGCCTCTGGCCCTGGGCTTTCTCGTGTTGCTGAGGAAGCTCCTGTGCACCAGCACGGCCTGGGTGAGCACGCTGTGAAGGCGGGCCAGCTGCCAGGAAAGCTGCCTCCAGCTCTGCTGCTCCCATTCCTGAGCTGTCAGCTCCGCTCTTCCAGGGGAGCAGAGCTGCCGGGGGCAGCCGCAGCGCTCCGCTGCCCTCCCGGAATTCCAGCACATCCCTCTCGCATGCGGGTAAGGACACCTTATTAAAGGAGTGCCCCTGACGTGGCTTTTCCTGCCACGGGGCGTGTAACCCTGCTCTGCTTTAAACCTGCTCCTTTCTGAAGCGCCGGCGCTGGCTTGGCTGGATCAATCCTGCTGCTGTTAGCGGTGCAGGTGGAAGGGTGGGAAAGAGCCTGAAGCTGATCCAGAAGAAGGCCTGCATTGATAGCGCTTTTCCTGTCTATGTGATGTGGGAATTGTAAGGATGCCAGCAATTTTGCTCCTTTTCAACATCTTCTAGCCAAAGAGACTTTTGCTTTCTGTTCCAGTTGAAATGCTTACATTGGTTTCTCTTGGTTCCACCTGAAAAATAGGCTTTAGATCTGAGCCTTTGGGCAACTGATTTCATGGACGTGTTATTGATCTCTGGAGCCATTGTTCACCAGTGGCAACCCAAGGAAGGTTCCAATGGAATGTCATCTGTGAAAGGTGAACTTGACCTGAAAATAGATCTCAGCTGCAAATATCAAAATTAGCTGAAATGGTTTAACTTCCTGCTCAGACACTCTGGGATGGTCAAGAAAAAGCTGTGTGGGAGGCTGTGGTCAGGGTGTTCTGTACTCTCAGAGCCTTCCTCAATTGTTCACCTTCTGCATTTTAGTAGACCCTTGTCCATCTGCTGCCACCTACCCATGACACTAAAATGACTCCAGTCATACCAACCACAGTTCAAACTGGGAATACTTGTATTTCCACAGCAGTGCCTCACATCAGGGAGTGGGTGCAGATTAGCATGGATCCAACAATGGCCTCACATCTCCTGGAGATTGTCCAGGACTGAAAACTCCTAATAGGATAAGCTGCACACACTTCACTGTTCTTCTGCATTATTGTAACACAGAGCACCGTGACCAGACTGGAGAATCTGCTTTACATACTGTACAGAGCCCCAACCCATAATATTTCTATTCAAAGTCCACTATGTGGACTTTATGTCTCAAACATAAAATCAGGCTGACAATATTTCTGGTTAGTAGAATTATGCTTCAAAGGATACTAAACTATTTTTTGCATTAGTTTAGAAAAAAAATTAATCCAACTAGGAGAATGGTATGTCCTACCTTGAAGAAAGGAATCACTGATTAACTTTTGGCATGTATAAACCCCTGCCAGTTTCTGATAAGAGTCACTATACTTCACACAGACATCACTGCTGAAAATCAGAAGACCAAATTACTTTTCCATGTAGAGGCAATAAGTGCATTTCATGATGGGCAGAAAAGCCTGTTAGGACATTTCTGGTTCTGGGAATTTGCAGGCTAAGGAATTAGCAGAGACATAAAATGAAGACCCTTTGCTGGGATAAAAAACTTAAGTTACTTTTACCAATATGCAATGTGATGGACTCAGCAGCCGCTTTACTTGGGATTGGATTCCCTATAGGTTAAAGCTGCTTTCTGTGCTCCTGTTTTATCAATTGGCTTGGAAGGTATTTTTTTCAGAATGAGAAATTTGCATTTAGATGGTTCAAGGTTCACGCAACTACTTCAATCTTGACATCCAGTATAGCAGGCTGGGGCTGTGCAGGATGGCAGGGACTCACCAAAGACTGCTCTCTGTCCTACACTGTCCCTTCCCCTCACACAGGAAGAAGTCAGTCAGGAGTTCCTTTCTAACCTGGAACACAAATGACTGATCAAGTGAGCCCCAAGCCCTTGTCCAAGAAGCCTCTATGGGGTGACATTTCCTCTCCTCTGTGCTGAACACAGACCAGGGAGACTACCGCAGACAGTGGCTTGTTCCAGGGACAGTATTTAATGTGTAGATTTATTGTACAGAACAGAATGACTATTAACTGATTTCCTTCAGTGTCCTATGAGTCTCTCCAGCCAGGTCCTGAGACATTTTTTGGACAGAACCTGAATGGATCCCTTTGTCCCCAGGGGGTTTACCCCCAAGCTCCAGTCTTGCCAGTAAACATGATGGACTGCCAACCTTATGAAGTCAGTGGGGCAGCTTATGTTTATGTATTCACAACTATGGATGAGTGCACAGGTTTGCAGGATCTGGCTCTTCTTTCCCTCTTTTTTTCCACTTGCTGTTTCACTGGAAGTCTTTCTGTGTGTGGCAGGCGGCTCTTCCTTACCTGTTTAGACGAGACTCCTGAGAAACATCCGAGTTTGGGAGTGCAGTGAGTTCAAGTCAGCTCTGTGGAAACACGGGGACGGTTGAGCTTTCCTGGAAGTACTGGGATCTCTTGTGCTTTGCCCCTGTGTTGCTGTTCACCTTCTTAGGAAGCAGTGCTCTCCTTTAATTTCTGGGAAACCATTGATCTAACTGGAAGTTCAGATTTATCAGATACTGATCAGAATCGCATCCACTGAAGATGAGGGTCTTTTGATCAATTGCATAGGGAATTTTACCTGGAATTCAATACACATATGGTCTCTGAAGGCAAAGATTTTCACTGAGTTTTATCATGAAGTATAAACAGCCTTTGACTATAATTGTTTTACTAATTTGCAGTCACATCTTTTCTGTACATGGACAAGATTTCCAAGTAAGGGTAGGTTATTAAGATCAGATTCTTGCAATGATTATGCTGTTGGTTACTTTCTTGATTACAGCATGTAGCCTTTTTCCTCTTCCCTCCTCAAAGAGATTTAGTTCTAATAGAGGCCCTTTTGTACTGAAACAATAAATTATTCTATCATCTGTTGTTCACTTATTAATGTCATTAATTCTCTTCAGGCATATCTTTCTCTTTTTGCTTGGTGACAGAAGACTTCATTCTGTAATTTGCTTGCAAAGTTAGCAAACTACAGTTTTAATCTTTGAGTTGAAAAACAGAAATCCAACATCATGAAAATAAAAAATGAGGCATTTAAAATTTTGTTTGATATTTAGAGATGATAAAGTCAAGAGATTGGAGAATAATTACAACTCTTAAAATTAGGCTTTAAATTTTATTCATTGAGTTAGAAGTATTACAGAGATTTCCTTGATTTTGATGCATGTTTGTAATGCACATCCTGTGCATTAAAATGGAGCCAAATATAAATTTCAAACCCAATGTAAAATAATAGGGCTCATACTTACAGGATGGACAGTCACATCTTAGGAAACAGCAGCATGCAAGAAGATGGGAGGGTTCTAAGAAACAGACAAGGTAGCAGGATCTCCCAGTGCCCTGCCTTGGTGATGGGTACTGTGTATGAACTGCCATCTTATAAGGAGAAGGGATTTTACCATTAAATGAGGCACTGGGACCACTGTTGCTGAAATAGTACAGGTCATTCTCCTGCTGTTACTTTAAAAATGAAAATGAAGGAAAAAAACAGAAGTCCATAAGTGAAAAGGATGAAGATGGAACCTGGACAAATGTTTTGAAAGCTGGAGGAAATGCCTGGCAGTGACAGATTTCAAGAACTCCATCTGCTTAGCTTAGCAAAGAGAAGACTGAGAAGTAATTTGTTATCACTGAAATGTATCTTCATAGAGAAGGAACACAAATCTCAAAGGATTTAACCTAGCTGAGGAGGCAAGAGAAGGAAAGAGGCTGGCAGAACATGGGAAGCCAGAGACAGTTAAAGCTAAAATCAGACATGCTTTTAATATTGCAGAAATTGTTTGGAAGAAAGAGCTGAGGGGCATAGTTGATTCTTCATCTCTGTGTGTCTTCTGTGTGTTTGGTCTAGAAGATAAGGTTCAGTTAAGCTTCAGTGATTTTGTGCCCAGCCTCACTGGACAACAGTCCTCTCTCCTACCAGGGATCAGCCTACACAGACCAGGTTTCTGGTGCTAAATTTTACGTTACAAATGAAATGCTGCTTAAATTGGAAGTTAATCTCATAGTTTGAGGTCTCTTTTGTAATGACCGATTGTCTCAAGCAGCAATTACAGGAAATACTTCTTTCTTTTTCTATGCTTTTTCAGCTTTTCCATTATTTCTAAAATAGTGGGTAATGTCACAAGTTTCAAGTCCTGATGTTTAGGTCTAGTGTAGTTTAAGATCCTTGGGCAAATGGCTGAAGTACTAAAAGGATAAAAGGATACTTTTGCCTTTGATAAAAGGTCAAACTATTAAAAAAATTCATATTTGCATTAATATAAATCTATGTGTATCTCCATCTGTAGTGAATCAGAAGAATGGAATATTTGCTGAAGTCTTAAGCTGAATATCAGCAGGTTACCACTAATGGGAGAATAGGTACTCCAATCTGTCTGTATGTCAGGCAATGATTTTCATCCATAATAATCATCACAGGAATGGGGTAAATCACTACTGAAACATATTCTTTCACCACTCTATTCCTAGGGAAAACAGCTGTTTTACTAAGCCCTTCTAAAAAAAGTTTATGCAGCATTAGTTACCTATTACAATTGCTGTCTGAGGCCATTGTTTCTCAGAGAACAGTGACTATGAGATCTGTCATCAGGGAATTGCCACAATAGAGACTTTATGTGCCAGACTTACCACTGAAGTATTCTTGGCTGCTTACTCTGGTCTCAAGTGCTGGTCTCGTCTGAGTCCTAGCTAACTCAAGAGCTTAGAGCTATGAAGGTATTTTCCATTTCACTCTGATGACGTGGTATTGAGAGGGAATATTCCTCAGGGAGAGGTGGAATCATGACTACAGTTCATGGGTGGACATTTATTGCTTTTGGTTTATTGCAGGTAGGAGTTCCCGCCTACGCTCCAATCAAGCACACAGAAGCTGTGGCATAGTAGGATATTCTTGTGGAAAATGCTGTTGCTTTTGAGTTCTTGTAAAAAGGTTTCTATGATAAGAGATATGCTAAAAACGGTGTTAGTGGTCTATTGTATGAAAAGAAGCTTGTTCTGGAGCCATCCCTGAACAGACTGCAAATTGTAATATTGTCTATATTTTATTTTTTTTAAACCATCATTATGTGCATGCAGTCACTGACTTTGCTATTGAGCCAGGTGATTTTCCTGGGCTTCACAAGCACAAGGTGATCAGATGCCCTGCAGAACATATTTTTTTTTTCCCTTGCTTTTCCCTGTGTACATTGTTTTTAAACTAACTCAGGAAGTGGAAAAGGTGCATAAAATTTCTCATTGACTTTAAATGTGTGGTTTAAAATTGTGAACATGTTAATAGTCATGTGTGTTCAAAAGTTTCTTTAATCACCACCTTGAAACTTGAGCCTCTAGATATCAGTGTTGGATTGGGCTGGTAGTAGCTTTGTCAGGAGGAGTTTCCTTTCCTCTGACATGTTTACCTGTTGACACGAGCAGACAGGCATTGCATGGTACTTTACAGTAGTTTGAAATCTGGTGCAGAGGAAAATCTCAGGTTGGGCCCTCCTTGTTCTTCAATTAGTTAATTTCATTTGCTTCATAAGATGTGGTCTTTATAACTTTGGTGCAGATAACTATTGCGTCATGTTTAGGTGCCTTGGGGAAGTGTTTCCCAATGGCCCAGATTTATCTCAGCAGATAGCTGGAAGTGTTTGCAACTTGCTGAGTGAACTTCTCAAGCTTTGTGTGTTCATGAGGCTTCTGTGCAGCACAGTTAGAGTTGTACTGAGCATGAGGCAAAGGACAGCTGCTGAGAAACATGTGGCTGAGGCCAGTTCCACAGGCAAGAGGTTTCTGGTAAGGCCTTAGGTACTCATTTGCCATTAGGTATGGAAGTTGGATTTTATGGTCAGGTCCCTAACTTTGTTTTATTGCATTAGGAAAGACTAAAAAGTTGTTATTAATTTCCTGAACCTATTTCATGACATTCATAAAAATCTAAATTAATCACATTTTTAAACCTACAAGACTGACATTTTCAGTGTTTTGCTTCATCTTTATTTTTCTAGCCATAGGGAATTCTTGGACCAAGGTTCCCAAGAGGACCCCAGATTTTCAAAACAGATATGAATATTGCAGCTGAAAGGAAAATTGAGAACTGGAATGCTGTGGATTCTTGTTCTAGCTCTGATGGATTAGTAGAAGGACTGGAGAAGTTACTTCTATCAACGTTTCAGTACTTCAATAACACTCATTTCCCTGCCTGCAAAATGACCTCTCAGGCTGCTATTCAAATCAAGGTCCAGAATTTTGGAAGCTGACAGGAATATTTGCAAAACATGTTATAGATTACAGGCAGCATCCTTCCCCTCCCTCTCCATTTCACAAAACAGGAACCACTTCAGTACTGCTAATACCCAGTAGGAACCCAGTGAGTTCAACTCCAGAAAGGTTTGAATAATTCAGTGCCATTTGCTATGTGAACACAGACTGTGACTGTGGAAAGTCTGATCCATAAGCAGCTTTGACTGTTCCTCCTCTTCCCCTTGCAAAATTGTTACATTTGGATAAACTTGCTGAATTTCATGATGAGAGTGAAAGCAGCCAGGCAGCCTGAGGTGAATCTCTGTGGCCAATGGTACTTTATTAGCTTCTGCTCACCAGTAGAGTTTTCAGCAAATTTCCCTCTTCTACTGGTTTCCTGGAAATACTGTTAGGTATATACAACATGCACGTGAGTGTTTTAGAAGCTGAAACCATATTATTAGGCTTTTTATTAAATTAATTTGTGGTTTGCCCATGACAAATGCATGCTTTCCTCACTTCAGAGGAGAGTGCTTGCAGTGTGTGCAGCCAGAGCCATTGCTAACAAAAACCAAGCCATCACCCACCAAACAGCAGCAACAAACTTGCTGGGACATGGTCCCAGGGAATTGCAGAGCAATGACTATTTCTCACTTGTTTGCTGGAATTACATAGGTTTTGCTGCACAATCAGCACTGGCAGGGATGGTCCGGAGGTTTGAAGCTTTCTCTTTCAAACAGAGGCTATTCTTTCCTTTAGGAAGAAAATACCCAGCATAGGAACCAGCTTGGGGTACAGCACTGCCAGCTGTGCAAAGAGTGCTTAGGGATGAGCAGTCCCTCAGGCCACCTCACTGCTGGGCTCGGTGGTGGCTCCCACATGGCAGCATCTGCTTCTCAAGCTGATCTTGTGTAGCCAGGCCTGGCTCTTCTATATGGCACTTTATCTATCCTGTGCAAGCTGCTGGGACACTTAAAATACCAAATAAGGGGTTCTGAAAGGAAGAAAATATTTAGGAGAATGCTATTTCCACAGTTAACAAACATGAGACTCTAATTACATGTTCCTCTTCCCTCTCTACTCCCCATCCATGTGCATGTAGAAACAAAGGGAGAAAACTGGGGGCAAAAAAGCCCCATTAGGACCACAAGAACCATCTGCACTCAGATGTGTTATGCATGTGCATGCCAACTTTTTGTATATATATGGAGGAAGGATTTTAAGGAATGTGCAGCCGTGGGTAATGAGGGCCTAAAAAGCATTTGTGATACCTATTTTTCATTTAGTGCATGCCTTTGGGTTTGTGAATGTATCCAGCCAAAACCACTACCCTCTTTCCATGCTCTCTTAACATATGAAACAAGATTCAGATGGTGACTGAAGTTTTATTTTCTAAAAAATAAAGTCCCTTTTCATATTGAAAGTTATCTCATTTAGGGGAAAGTTGTGAAACCCTGCTTTAACTTTTCTTTCTTTTTTAATTTTCAGAATGTATGTAAGTAGAGGCTGCAGAACAAGGCCAGTGTTGTCTCACTGCTGTGGAGCATCCTCACCTATAAAGGTAGCTAGCTTTGTACCTTATGGCTTTATCATTTAAAGAAAGGTTCACTGACCTTGGGTATAAAAATGAAAGACCTACTCATTTCACATAGGTGTTACTGACAGTCCTGTGACCAAAAAAATAAAAAATTACTACTTTTCAGTATGCCAAGTAAATCACAGAACCCACGGAAAGCTAAAAGCATTAAAGTCTTCATGTAGGAAATAGTCCATAAAATTTTGCCTGAAACAAGAAACTTTTTCAAAATTATCCTTTTAAGGAGATAAAAAACCTTTAAAACTTTTTTGGTTTTTTTTCCTATGTGACCTTGTAGTCCTTGCTGCCTGTGTGAAACATGCAGGGTTAAGAAGACCTCATTACTGAGACAGGATCATTTACTGGCAGCAAAGTAAATTAATTAGTTAACTTTGGGCATTGGTCTAAGTAAATCACATGTAACTTTGCACTGAAAATAAACAATATTTTCATCATTAAAGCAGGTTTCAGGAAAAGTGTTTCACATCATTTATCCAATTCAGAGGAGAGCTCAGATTCTTGAATCACAAATTTTCAACATCCAGCTTGAGTTATATGCATACGTGTATTTGATTATTGTGCATGTCTGCAACAGTTGGACTTGATGACCTTAAAGGTCTTTTGCAACCTGCATGATTTTATGATTCTGTAACAAAACCAATCTGAGGTGTTAGGAAGAATGAGCATTGCCTAATTGCAGCACCTTAGCATTTAGGGCTTTAATTCTGATTGTGCTCTATTGAGGCAGCCAGGAACGAGCATTTTTCTGGATAAGCAGGAGGTGAGTCCTTTAACTGATCTCTTTCTTGGAAGCATGTCAAGAAATATCAAGAAAAAAAAATGCAAAATCTCTCAAAGTTTCCACAGAGCTTCAATCAAAACAGCATTCATTCTTCATCACAATTACCTTGGTGAATTTAGATGGCAGCAATTCTGCAGAAACAGAAGTCTTGTTACAGTAAATATAGGCCATAAGAAACCCGGGTGAGCATTATCTTTCCATACATATGCTAAAGCTTAGAGTGGGATTTTAAAAGTATACATTGATCACTTAGAAAAAAAAAATTGCTATTGATTTCCAATGGGATTTGCACCTATAAGTCATTTAAAGGAAGATTTTGAAGATGTATTTAAGTAGGTAAACATCTAACAGGATTGAGAGGAATAGGGAGGTTATAGGCTCAAGGGCTCTTTGGCAATTGCTGTGGCCAGCATCAGCTGCCCTGTTATCCAACCCTGATGTGATGAACACCACGTTGGGGCACTTACGTACAGGAAACCAAGAGACCAAAGAGATACAAGGTAAGCAGAGGAAAGAAAGGACCCATCTAAAACACCCATGATGTACCCACTCCATCCTCCTTGTTACACATACTGCAATCATTTTTGTACAAAAATGAAGGACAGTGACATGAAGGGAGAAATCTTTTCTTCTTATTATTACCTTTTTAGGGAAACATGATTTCATTTGAGAGTTTTCATTTCATGTGTACATTCCTACTATCTTCAAATAGAACTCAGTTATAAGTCTCAATTTATTGAGTAAAGTGCTACTTAATTCTAGTTGAAGTATACATTTTTAAATCTACCTATAATACTTCTTGTAACAGAGTTAAAATTTATTTTCACCTGAGCTTCAAGTCAAGGTTTAGCAGGCTTCTTTTATAAGCCCTACAGAAAAACAAGAAAAATACTCTTTTCAATGCTGTATTTGACACTGTGGATAAATTCCGTAAGTGTGGCTGAAGTAACACTTGAAAACAGAACATGAGTCCATTTCCTAACACAAGATTCCTAATGTATTCACTGATACCTCTTACTAAAGCTCGTTTGCAAACCCCTCAGACACATGGATATATTAATATCCAATTTTAATTCAGTTCAATTGCATCACTGCAACCTAATCTTTCAAAAAACAACAAACAAACAAACAAACAAACAAAAAAAACATAAATGAAGACCTTAATCAGAGAAGAAGACTGTATCACTAGAAAGTCTTCTTGCTGAAAAGGATGAAAACTTTTCCTGATCTAGCCCAAGACATCTCCTGGTTTTATCTTCTTTGCCAAGTTATGATTAAGAAAGATGATTTTTTTTTGTCTGCTTTTCATTCTTCTTGAGATAAGCCACGTGGTTTCCAACTTCCTTTCCCTCCTCAGCAATTCCTCCTGCACCTAAGGTGATTGCCCAAGAGGGGACTCCAATTCTTAACCCTGGATGGAGAATTCCAGAAAGCTTAATTTAGGTTTTGATCATAAACCTGGTATAGGGCTCAGTTTGTCGCCATGCTAAAAGGCTTAGTCTACACCTACTACTTACTGAATCACTGGGAAAAAATCCAACATGTAAATCATCTTATTTGAGGTATTATTTTCTTACTTTCACCTTCTTTTGTAATCTGGGTTATGACTGTAAAAAAAGAAGTATGTATAACATTTCAGTGAGGAAGTCTTGAAAACACAGTCACATCCATGTTTTTTATTTCAAATATGCAATTCAGCATGGCTTTAGAGAGGAAAATAAAAGAGAACACTCTTTGGACACCAATAAAATTCAAGGTTAGGGTCTAAAAATACAGCATCAGCCTTGTCAGCTTACCAGGATCTGGAGTGGCACAGCTGTATCCTTTAAACAAAATTGTTAGTATTAATTACTATGAAATATTGTAACAGAAAAGCAGGGCAGAGAGGGACTACTTTAGTCCCTCTCACTGTTTCAAGGCAGAATAAGTATACCTGTGAGATTTCTCTTATGTCAAACCCCAATATTTCTTGCACTAATTTAAGCCATTGCTCTTATCCACCATGTTTGGAAAGAGCCTCTTCCTCTCTGAAACAATCTCTATGTTCTTGAAAACTGTGATAAATCTGGGAAAGGGAGAAAAGGAATTTTCATCCCTGATCTGAGCAAGCTTTTTAGAAATCTTTTATTTGTAGGTTATGTTCTTTACTAAGGAGAACATGTTATTCCCCTCTGGATGTTCTCCAAGTGTGCCACATTGCTCTTAAAGTATAATATCCAAAATCAGTCACAGTGCTCCAGCTGAGGCTTGATCAATGATGGGTAGAAAATGGATCTTTCCATGTGTTTTGCAATCTATATTTCTGTCTGTATCTCTCACTCCTATGAGATTCAGGGGGAATGCTGGAAACAGCACAGCTGTGATTTATGACTAGTATACTCCCCAAACCCTTTCCTGAGAAAATGCTACCTGGCCAATTATTTTTCATCCTCTTTTGGGGAGGAATAGCCAACTAACAAATGCATTGCATCTTATTTATCTTTATTGAATCTCACCCAGTATTTTTAATCCACTTTTCCAGATATTTAAATTCTAAATAACCCTCGTGAACACTTGCAGGCCCTCCTACCTGGACTCACCTTCAAGTTTAATTTCCACTTCTACTATCTAACTCAAAAACTAAATGAAAACCATTAAAACAGCAGGATGCTCTGATGCCTCACCCGAGCTAAAAGGCCCATTTCAGTGTCAGAAAAAGGAAAGTGGCCTGGCACATCCACAGGCTGTTATTTATGTCTTTGCAATTCCCACCATTGCTTACCCAGAGTTTTTACATGTGTTCCTTCTAGGAACTGGCCAATCAGAGTGGCCAATCTACAGTGATTCAGAACTCTCCTTTTCCATCCCATTTGCCCTTTTTATAGAACTTGATCCAACTTCAAAAGTAACTGTTGTATTCTACAGTACCTTTAGTCAATTTTTAATATCCTAGGCCCAGCTGATTTCAAAGTACCTAACATAGGTTTAAGGCACTTAGCTCTCTGCTTGGTGTTGGAGGAGAACAGCTCTTCAGCTTGTCATTGCTCTTACAAGACATTTTCAAATTATGCAAAAGCCATATACTATACATGACATTTGTTGTTTGTCTTTTGTAAGCAAACCCTCGTTTGACTTTTTCAAAAAGTACACAAAATACTGGTGGGATTTTATGCTTTCACATCTTAGATGTATTCAGAAATTTATTAGCGAGTGAAGGGCACAACATAGGGTTGTTCAACGGCACTCCTAAATTTTGATCAACCTCTCCCTGCAAGAATAAAGCTTCTGAATTAGCTGACCACTCTTCTGAAAGCAGAAATGGAGCTTTTTATTTCCAAATCTATGGACTATTGATGAGAGCAGAAATTTGTTTCTCTATAGCTTATCCTCTTCCCATATTTAGTGATCAGTATGTAACAAGTTGTATTATCACTCAGATTTCTGGCTTTGTAAGATGCCTGATGTCTGCAACAATTCTACCACTGCTTTTTGTTCCAGTCATGAGAGAAGAGGATATGAGGGATGTTACCAAGAGTCAAAAATTACACAAATTAAGACTAAGTTCTGATGTTATCCCTAAAAAACCCTGTTTTACCCATTTATGAAGCTAAAGAGATGAATTTTGAATGTCTTTTTTATGACCATTACTACTGCCTTGTTTCATGACTACTCCCAATGCCTCTGTGCAGCTGATCCCATTGCCAGCGACCACAGAGCACTGATTAAAGTCTGAGGAAGTTGCAGCTACAGGATGCTCCAGATCCAGGGAGCCAGCACAGCAGAGACAAGAGAAAAACGTGAGTATTAAGCAGTGCCATCTAGTGTAGTGCAGGCACTCATTGACAGGAAATAGAGCTGGCCTCCAGGCATTTTTTAGCCTTTAACGCAGAGAGAAACACAGTACTAAACCCATACACACTGCAGAAGAGTTTTGATGGCAAATAAAAGATGCCAAAAGCAGTTTTGTGCCTTTTAAGTTCTGCCTGATTTACACCCTGGTACCCAGATCTTTATTTTTTTTTTGGATCTTTGCCTGGACTACAAAGAAGGGAGTGTGTCTGCATAAGCCTCTCTATAGATTTGAGCATTCATGCTGCCAGATTAAGAGACCCATTTGAGCAGTGCAATGACAGATGGCAAGAACTTGGTTGGAGGGAGCTACCAAACCAATTTGTGTACAGCACCTGGTACTGCAAGGCTTTAAGGGAAGCTCTATCAAGATTTGAAGTCCCTGATGGTACAGATGCTTTCACTAGTGAATAAGAACTCCCACAGAAGAGGTTAACACACTGCCTAGTTTTAGGCATTGCCCATCCTATACAGAGCCTTTGCTGCATGATGGTAAACTCTCCACATTCCCCATTAGCATTTACAGTTACAACATAGTTCAAGGACAAAAATATAGATAAAATACCCTATGAAGTCACATAAGTGATGTTAAAAGCCAGTGAACACATACAACAATCAAATTTTTCACAGAGGTAACAAAAATTACTGCAGTGATTTTTGTATCAGCTGAACATTTTCCACTCAGCAAATATCTCCTTAGCTCTCTGTTTCCCTTGAGCAGGCTGGCAGCCCAGCTAGTTGAACACAGGCAGTGCTTTCCAAGACCCTTCCCAAAGGGACTAAATCAATCACAAGCATAATGTAAAGCCAGGTAAAATAGGTAAGCCAGATCTTACCACCTGACTTCTTCCAGCTCTCTACCATCACCTAGATAACAAGCAAATCACCCAGTTTTGCATAACAGAACCTTATCCTTAACATGACCCAGTCTCTTGAGGCAGAGCAGGCTCCCTCCATTAAGTAAGCTGCTTGTTAGCCTTATCTCATCAGCTGGAAGACAGCTGATTAGTTACAGGTAGAGGCTAAAGCTATCATCTGAAAGCCCCATCTCCCATGTGACCTGATAACTTTTTTTTTTTTTTTTTTTTTTTTTTTTTTTTTTTTAAATATGTGTCTTCCTAAGCAGATACCTTGAGTTTTTTGGGATACTAAGAAACCAGATGAAATTACGTGACTGGTGTTACACAGAATAATGGATTAGAGGAGAAAGTTCTTCCTTTATAAAAGCTATGATTGTGTTTTGGTTTGAGCAGTACAAGAAATGCTTCAATTGGTGTCTGAGTTGTAAACGTGCCCTCCTACACGACAGCATTATTGTCACAAAGAAACAGTCTCTTTCAAGGAGATAATTTCTTTGAAAATTGTTATCTATACAAATGGGTAAATTAAAGCTTTTTAAGTTTTCAATGCTCAGTTTTGGTTTTTAAAGTAATCATCTCTGCAGATAAATATATATAACTGTGCATCTGCTGTTATTCACAAAACAAATATTTGGAAGTGTACTGAAAAGTAGATAAAAGCAGGAGTGTGGGACAAGGGGACAAGAAGGGTGAATCATGCAATGGCCAAGCACTTCCCACATACTGCTTCACCCCCAGCCCTGCCTCTGCTCCTGCAAAGCAGGGAACTGCATGAGAGGTTTCTTCTTGCCTCCTGTATCTTCTGTGCTGCTGTCCACTGCCTTTGCACATTTGCCTGGTGTCCCAAGAGCCTGATCTCTGAATTGAAAAATGCTGTGTTAACAGTTCCCCTTGGAATAGTGAATGACAGCATTACTGAGCTTGGGAGCTGGAGTGGCTGCAGCCTGGGCATTCTGCAGTGGGTGATGGCAGAGTGTGACCTTCCTCCTTGTCACCTCCAAGAAGGTACATCCATGCCTCTCTGCTCTGATCAGCTGGGAAGCTGCAGGAGAGGACCAGGCCATGCAGCTCTTCACCTCCAGGCTCATTACACACATCTCTGGCTGAGGCTGGCAGCAATTATACAAAACCCCAAGAGAAAGTGGCGTGACTTAATGACTCATTAAAATCTCCCTCCTTCACAGGAAGACCTCTGAAGAGTGCATGCCAATATTTTAGGCAAGATATCATTTATTGAGAAATCTGGAAAAGATGTCCATATGATTCCATCATGTCAAAAACCTCATGAAGAGGAGACAGAGTCAATTATTCTACTGTAGTAACCTTTATATCAGCTGAACATTTTCCACTCAGCAAGTATGCTGAGAGCAGGTAACTTTGGCCATCCCAATGCCTCTGGGACCTCCTGGTGGACATGCCCTTAGCTCTGTGTGTAGACCCAGGGTGCAAGCTAAATGTGGTGATTTTTATATCTTATTGCTGAGTAATTTCAAAATGCTTTTTCAGGACCTGTGTAAAGCAGCCAGGCATATTATTCCCTAGAGAAATCTCACTGTACAATAAATGATTTTCACCATATTTGCTAGCAGCAATCCACTTCCCAAAACAGGTATGATAGTGGGGGCGAAGATCTCAGATTAGGCAAATCCCTTATGACCAGCACACTTCTCACACAGTATCAATAAACCTGAAGTGTAGGTTTGTCTAGCAACAGTGAAACTACGCATTAGAAACTTGTCAGAAATAAGTGTTTTAAGGTCATTTACAGATTGCAAAATTCCCATATGAAGAGGTGTTTTAAAAAGTTAAGTGTGAAACATTTAAATGTTGCCAGTGCCAGAGCCCGTCCTAGCACAGATCTGTCATTATTGGTCTGCAATGATGGGTTTTTTCCACTAACTGCAGGGTTCTGAGTGAGTTTATCTTGAATGTCCAGACCATGCTCATTGCATTGAGCACCCTTCTCAAAAGGATGGCTGTTCTTTTCTGTTAGCAAAATTTCTGACTAAATGTTTAGTGGCTGCTATCAAAAACAATTCAGCAAGAGAAATTAAAAGAAAGTCAGGTCATTGTGGATGTCCTGACCAAAATTTTGCGGGGTGTCGGGTCAAACAAGGAACTGCCCTCTTACTACCCTGATCTGGGCTCACTTTCTAATCATGTAATTGACACAATATTGCAAATAGGTGAGGTTCTGTTGAGTAGTGTTTTTTTTATTTTTTTATTTTTTTTAAATTATTCCAAGTTGCTATTACCTGTTAAATTGCACTGGAGATAGCAGCAATTTTCCCTCCTTCTCCTTCCTCCTGCAAATATTTCTAATGCCTTACGATGAATCGCCACTTATCGCCCATTCTGCCACCTGAACACTCACAGGGAGCTGACTGACTAATCCCTGCTGGTAATGCACATCAGCAGCAGTCAGATCACTCATATCTGAATCACTCCTACCTGTACAAGCTGAGCCTCATTCAGGTATTTAACATGCTAGTCCAAGTGTAGCTCTACATGCAATCATTTAGTAAATGAGTGATTGTTCTGGGCTTTCAGAAGGAAAGTGGGAGATGGGAATAGTTTTGCTTTACCTTACCGTGTTGATGCCACCTAACTTCCACAGAAAACTAATGTGATACTCATTGTCCAGCTCTTCTCCCCTTACTTTTTGTGTGCTTAAAATGAAAGGTTGGCTTGTTGTTTTGGGTTTTTTTTTGTCTTCATTATACCTTGATATTAAGTTAAAAAGAATGGTTATGAGTTGATCCTTCTTCACAAAGAGGTGTTGCATGATTATAGTGAATAGATTCAACCTGATCATGGATAAAATTCATAAAAGGATATATTCTATATGGTAAGTAACTTTATTCTGTGAAGTAAGTAGCTGACATGAATGCTTCAACCTGTGGATCCTTTAACTGCTATTTCTACCCAGACATGCTACAGAGAAAAAGAGCTTTATTTTTAAAAACAAATTTGTCATCTAATTTTGTTAAAAAAATAGTGAGAATATCAAATATTTTTTTTCACCCATGCTTTAAATTGCATGTGTATCTCATTGCTTTTGTTTTATTTCTCAAGTAGTCAGTGCTGTATGTAAAATCAGTTCTACTAACAATATTGTCTGTGGAGAAAGAGTGGCAGCATTGTATCTGTGGCAGTTCAAAGACACAAAGTTTGCAGGAAAAAGTAACTAACCTCTTTGATTAGAAAAACTGTTATATTCATTTTTTACAGCTGTAATAAATGACACCGCCTCGTCTGCCTTGGCTCTTTTATATAGCTACAAATGTTGTAATGTCTTCAGATGAACTGTACAGAACTGCCCAGAGCTACACTTTGAAGTAATATTTATTTACAGTTCTCTGTATAGTTGGTCTCCATGACTTACCATCAAAATGTCGAGAGGGTTCTCCTTTCCTTGTGAGCAGTAATTTTCTAGGTCAAGTAACATTTGCATTGAGCACTGCTCATATACAGACACTCAGTTGTATTTAGACAGTATGGTTTGAGGCAGTGGCTAGGAAGATCTTGGACATGTATTGAAATAAAAAATTCCCTGCTTGTTTTAAAGTAGAATTTTTCCTTTTGATTTCATATCCCTCAGTGAAAGGTGATTGGAAATAGAGAACTCCTGTTCATAGAGGTCCAATGTTGTCTTGCTTTATATTTATTTCTGCATAAAAAAATCCACAAAGAACTACTAATTGATAATTTTGGGCCTTTTGAGTCTGGCAAACGCAGCATCATTTTGGCTCGTCTGGTGGAATTCACTTAAATCCAAGGTTTCTTCTAGCTTCAGCAGCATCAGAATCTCATTCTTTAAATTTGATCTGGGGTTAATTTACAAAAGAGTCTGGAAAAATCACAAGCTCATATTCCACTGAGACGGACAAGGAGTGGGGCATCCCACTTCTCCCTGTACTGCCATGGCAAACTAGAACCCACGTGCCTTTTGGAAATATCTGCTGTCAGTTACAGATTTGCAGAATCACAGTATACTTAGAATAATAGTATGCAAATACTACAAATTTGCAGAATAACAGTATAGTTAGGGTTGGAAGGAACCTGTGGAGATGATCTAGTCCAAGCCTCCTACCAAGGCAGAGTCACCCAGGGCAAGAAACACTGGAACGTGTCCAGGTGGGTGAATGTCTCCAGAGAGGGAAACACAATGACCACCCTGGGCAGCCTGTTCCAGTGTTCTGCCACCCTCAGAGTAAAGAAGGTCCTCCTCATATTGAGGTGAAACTTCTTGTGTTTTTGTTTATGGCCATCGCTCCTCATCCTGTCACTGGGCAACACTGAAAAGAATCTGGCACCATCTTCTTGACAGCCACCTTTGAGATATTTCTATTAATGAGATTCCCTCTCAGTCTTCTCTAGACTAAACAGGCACAGCTCTTGCAGTCTCTCCTTGTAAGAGAGATGACCCAGACCCCAAATCATCCTTCTGACCTCACTTTGTGACACAGTCCAGGAGTTCCTTGTCTCTCTTGAACTGAGGAGACCAGAACTGGGCACAGCACTCCAGATGTGGCCTCTCTAGGGCCAACCAGAGGGAGAAGATCACCTCTCTCAACCTGCTGGTCACACTCTTCCTGGTGCACCCCAGGATTCCATTGGCCCTTCTGGCTGCAAGGCACTGCTGGCTCACAGTCAACCCCAAGACCCCCAGGTGCTTCTCCTCAGAGCTGCTCTCTAGGAGGCTGGCCCCCAGTTTGTGCTGGTGCTTGGGGTTATTTCTCCCCAGGTGCAGGACCCTGCATTTGCCCTTGTTGAACTTCATAAGGTTTTTCTCTGCCAAAATTTCCAGCCAATCAAGGTCTTGCTGAATGGCAGCTCAGCCTTCAGGGGTATTGGCCACTCACCCCAGTTCTGTGTCATCAGACATCAGCTCCCCAAGTACTGGAGGAATGGTGGGGAGAAATATGGTGCTCTGTACTGGAGGTACTCAGGGCAAATGTTTAGTGGTTCCCCAGCCTTAAAACCTTTGAATCCATATGCCAGACAAAATGTCCCTCACAGAGAGCAAAAGTTTGTGCTATAGTCCTTCACAATTTCCCAAGTAAATGTGAACAAAAGGAAAAATGTTTGAATCATACTTGCAAGTTTAGGTAGGAGAACATGAGATGTAGACAGCTGTGCATAAGCTATTTGGTTCAAGCTTAGAGGTTCCAAAGCTTAAAAAATTATTTGGGATCATATATGTTTTCCCTGTATTACACAGGGTACAGGTATTTTGAGTTAACTCCTATAGGAACAAGAGGAACAATTTCTGTGAGAAAATCAATCATTTCCAACTTCAGAATGTGTAGTGATGGAGAATCCATTACAGTCCTTGGTAAATTGTTCTAATAATTAATTACCTTCCATGCTAAAATGTGTCTAGTTTCAAATTTCTTGGTTCCTGTCAGACTTTTTTCCACTTGACTGAAATACCATATATTATCAAATTTCTACTCTTCTATTCTATTTCTACAGGAAGACAGGAAATTTATAAATTATATCCAACTCTCCCCTTAACCTTGTCTCTGTTAATCCAAATAGATTGATGTACTTAAGCATCTTGTTGAAGGGTATAGCTTCCCCTCTTGTCACCCTTTCCCAAACCTCTCTTTGCTGGACATCAGCCCCTTGTGGTGGACCCCAGATGTGAACACTACTTCAGTGTCCACTGCACCTCTGCCCATACACAGGCAATACGGCTTCACTGAGAAATCCTACAGCAGATACAGGGCTGGCTCTTTGACTCACAGCCTTGGATTAAAAATTTACACTTGCCAAATTATTCACCATTACTTTTTTTTCATTTTTTTCTTCTTTTTCTTTTTCTTTTTCTTTTTCTTTTTCTTTTTCTTTTTCTTTTTCTTTTTCTTTTTCTTTTTCTTTTTCTTTTTCTTTTTCTTTTTCTTTTTCTTTTTCTTTTTCTTTTTCTTTTTCTTTTTCTTCCCCCTGCTGTCTGTTTTCTCAGGATATTGCATCTACGGACAGACTGTATTTCAGTTAATTCTCTGAGGCCTGTAGCAAGGCATGGGCTAAGGACAACCTCTTTCACAAATCCAGATGTGCAAATACAAATGATAGAGAAAGGCAAGGTGAAGAACTGGGCCAGCCAGCATTAGCTTATGTATGATGAACAAGTTTCGGCCTATGTCCTTTTTCAGTTTCCTCTGACTAATTACCAACATGAATGTCAGTAATATGCCAACAGGTAACTTTCTGCCCATGCTAAACACAACACAGTAGGTGATCACAGAGTAGGGAGTCATACAAATTTGGAGGCGCAGGCCAAAATTGCCTCTTCCTTCCCATCAGAGCCTGAGCAGCACCATGGCTGTACTTGATCTTACAGAGAGAGTATATATCTCTTTATATATTCCTTTTATAACCAAACAAAACCAAACAACACCCACAGTAGAAACAGCAGAATATCTAAGGTACCCTGCCAATGTCCATGCACATCTCTACCTCCCCAGTCTGTGGCAGCAGTAAGAGAAGTGAAAGCAAGGTGTTGCTTATGAAGTCAAGCATATTATGGGATGAGTAGAATTCCCCTACTGAGTCATCATTTCTCAAGCATGTAGTATCTGTATAACGAGTTGGCCAGAATTTCAACACTGCATATGGCTTTTTCACACATGAACACATTTTTTATCACATATTTGTTTGAATGAGGATATCAGTTGCAGAAAACAAAGTACAACTCTGGGTTGAAAAATAGCTGTGGGAAGTACAGAGACCTCCAGATTTACATTCTTTTATAAGAACCATTATCCAAAGTTCAATCAGAAATGTATGAAAATATACATAGCTTAACACTGCAAAGTTCAGTATATGTTAAACAGAGTGAGGACTTTGCTAAGGCAGCATTGTTCTCCATGGGCTAGTGGTCATAAATAGAAATATTCATGCCAACCTTCACATTAAGCATTTTTTTCTGTTCCAGAGCCTTGAAGCATTATACAATGG
>WEIU01016032.1:101780-114103 GCA_013389925.1 Aegithalos caudatus | reverse complement strand
TTTTTTTTTTTTCTTTTAATGGTCTTTCCCTCTTGGGAAGAGAGAAATCACAATTACATAAGAGAACATGCTGGTTAAGGTGAATCCCTCAGGTTTTAGAAGCAGTGGATGAGCCTCAGAAGTACCTCAGACACTTTTTAAAGCATCTATGAGATTAAGGACTAGGATAATATTTGTTAAATCCACTTCTGCATTACTTTATATACTAGAGAGTGGTCATTAAATGGCTGGGGACAACAGGTGGAAAAATACCTCTACTTAAAAGGAGGGAAATAAAATAAGCATTTGTGCTGACTTGTGCTCCATCTCTACTTTTATTTCCATATCCCAGCTCAGAGTGAGGAGCTGTACCAAAGGGGTGCCTGGGCAGAATGGTCACAGTGATACCTGGCTCCATCTAAAACCTCACTGTCCTAAGACTGATTATGACTTTTGTTCTGGGATTAAGGGAACCCACTGACACTCTGAGGTCTCACTGAACCCGCTTCTAACAGCAAATGACTCACAAGGTCTGGGTATAGATAAATGCCAGGATTCCGGCAGATCTCCAGAGGAACAGAGGGGCAATCCTTGGCTCATACTTTGTATAATTCCTGAGTGCTGTCATCTTAGTGTCTTCTTGTTGCATTGCTTGTGGAAGGGCACAGCCAGTTAGAAATCAGAACTACAGCTAAATCCCTGTTGTTGAAAACTATTGCAGACTTCTATTTCTTTCTGCACATTTCCTGATTGACACAAAGGGTTGGGAGAGCCCTAGAGTGGGTGGGAAATATGAAAGAGCTGTTTTGTAGACCATCCTTTACTAAAATGTACAAGGTACTTACAGGAGCTAGGACCTATGAAGAGGTCCTCTCCAGGCTTGCACTCCCAAGGTGAGACACAATCAGGACACAATGATGACTATCTCTGGCTCTCTGTGCTGGGAATTTCTACATATAATTCCCCCAAATTCTCTACCTAACTTGTGGCACTGTCTCAGTGCTTTACAGTTGGCAGGGACCATCTTTTTCAGGGATCCTCTCCTCACTTCTGAGGGATAACCCAGCCAGACAGAGCACATGGAGAGTAGGAGACCAACAAAAAAAAAAAACCAATCCAGCCATCCAGAAGAATCCTACAAGCCAACCCAAAAGTTTTTATGTCTGAATCCATTTTACTCCATGTAAATTACTGATGTCATCTACCTGAACTTGTGCAAAGCATTTTGGGGGACACTGTCCCACACAAAATTTATCAGAGGGCTGGAGCATCTCTCCTATGAGGACAGTCTGAGACAGCTAGGGTTGTTCAGCCTGGAGAAAGGAAGGTTCTGGGGTGACCTTAGAGCAGCCTTCCAGTACCTAAATGGGGGCTACAACAGTGCAGCAGAGGGACCTTTTACCAGGGCATGTAGCAACAGACAAAGGGGAGTGGTATTAAACTGAAAGAGGACAAGTTTAGATCAGATTTTAGGAAGAAATTCTTCAGTGTAAGGGTAGTGAGACAGTGGAAAAGTTGCCCAGAGAAGTTGTGGATATCCCATCCATGGAAAAGTTCAAGGCCAGGTTGCATGGGGCTTTGAGCAACCTGGTCTAGTAGAAGGTGTCCTTGACCATGACAGAGGGGTTGGAACTAGGTCTGCAGCCCACTTCTATTTATAAGTTGCTAGTTGTCATGGGAATTATTTAAGCAGTTTGGTTGTTTGTGTTTGCCTTTTAACATTAATGATCTTTATTTTCTTGTTATTGTTCAGGGTGGGGTTAAACTGAGTAAAAATTATTCAGCAGTTTAGCAGGAACAGAGAGACTAGTGTAAGGAGTGTGTGCTCCAGTAATAAGCTGCATTTGGGTAGCAGGGAACAGTCATGTGAGGGCAGATACTATTTATACTGTTCTGTTGCTTAAAGTTGATACTAACAACACAAATTTGATGTTTTGAGGATAAATTTATGGAGGACATTGAATCAGTGCCTAAATGTTACCAAGTCAAAAGCTACCATAGCACATTTTATGAAAGGGCACTTTTCTAATGACCATTCTGGGACCTTACATATAAAACCTCAAAATATGCACGGTGTTCTCACTTAAAGAGCATGGCTACCTTATAGTAAAACTACAGTGGCAAAAAAAATATCCTAAGTGCTTTGAACAAATTTCACCTGTGAAGATCAATTAGGTTAAGGACTTGGTGGCATTGTATGTAATAGAAGGCTTAGAATGTGTGGAGCTTGCAGTTGGCAATGGTGCAGTTGAGAGCTTCTGGATAAGGATCAAGGAACAAAAATCTAATGTGGATGTCATTGTGGGAGTCTACTATAGACTTCCTAGCCAGGACAATGATGCCAACAAATTATTCTATGAGGAACTAAGGGACACGTCCAAGTCAACTGCCCTTGTCCTTATGGGGGACTTAAAATTGCTAGAAATCAAGGGGGAGCATCACACAGCTGATACAACAAAGGCCAGCAGATTCCTAAACAACCTGGATGACAACTTTGTGAAACAAGTCGTAAGGGAGCCAACTCAGAAAGATACCCTCCTTGGTCTGCTTCTTGTCAACAGTGTGGATCTCATGAGTGGAGATTGGCAGCTGTCCTGGCCACAGCGACCACAAAGCAATCAAGTTTAAAATCTCTGTTGACAGGAGGAAGAGTGCCAGTAAAACCTCAACTCTGTACATGAGGAGAGAACACTTCAGCCTGCTCAGGGAGTTAGTAAAGTTCCCCAGGAAAATGTTTTTGCAGGTGCTGGGGTCCATCAGTGCTGGTCACTTTTTAAACATCACCTCCTAAGGGCACAGGAGAAGGCAATTCCCAAATGTCAAAAGTCAAGCAGGCGAGGCAAAAGGCCAGCTTGGCTGAACTGGATTCTTCTCTTGGAAATAAGGTTAAAAAGGAAGGTGTATGCCCAGTGGAAGAAAGGTTAATTGACATAGAAGAATACAGAGATTCTGTTTGCCTCTGTAGGGAGAAAATTTGTGCAACCAAAGTTCAACTGGAATTGAAGCTTCCAGAAATGTGGGAGAAAATAAAAAGTTTTTCGAATATATAAATGCAGGAGGCAGCAGAAATAACATTGTCCTATTAGAGGATGAGGATGGTCACCTCATGAACACGGACATGGACAAGGCAGAGATGTTTAACAAATGCTTTGCCTCTGTCTCAGGAGAGATGACAGACCAAGGGGGTCTCAGTGCCCTGAGCTGGAGGACCATGCCTGTGAGAATG
Organism: Aegithalos caudatus; assembly: GCA_013389925.1. Lineage (NCBI taxonomy): Eukaryota > Metazoa > Chordata > Aves > Passeriformes > Aegithalidae > Aegithalos > Aegithalos caudatus. The sequence continues at coordinate 110,898 of WEIU01016032.1, read as the reverse complement.
ATCAGCTCCCAGTCAACCCTGAAATTCCACGGGATCTGCANCAGCCATCCAGAAGAATCCTACAAGCCAACCCAAAAGTTTTTATGTCTGAATCCATTTTACTCCATGTAAATTACTGATGTCATCTACCTGAACTTGTGCAAAGCATTTTGGGGGACACTGTCCCACACAAAATTTATCAGAGGGCTGGAGCATCTCTCCTATGAGGACAGTCTGAGACAGCTAGGGTTGTTCAGCCTGGAGAAAGGAAGGTTCTGGGGTGACCTTAGAGCAGCCTTCCAGTACCTAAATGGGGGCTACAACAGTGCAGCAGAGGGACCTTTTACCAGGGCATGTAGCAACAGACAAAGGGGAGTGGTATTAAACTGAAAGAGGACAAGTTTAGATCAGATTTTAGGAAGAAATTCTTCAGTGTAAGGGTAGTGAGACAGTGGAAAAGTTGCCCAGAGAAGTTGTGGATATCCCATCCATGGAAAAGTTCAAGGCCAGGTTGCATGGGGCTTTGAGCAACCTGGTCTAGTAGAAGGTGTCCTTGACCATGACAGAGGGGTTGGAACTAGGTCTGCAGCCCACTTCTATTTATAAGTTGCTAGTTGTCATGGGAATTATTTAAGCAGTTTGGTTGTTTGTGTTTGCCTTTTAACATTAATGATCTTTATTTTCTTGTTATTGTTCAGGGTGGGGTTAAACTGAGTAAAAATTATTCAGCAGTTTAGCAGGAACAGAGAGACTAGTGTAAGGAGTGTGTGCTCCAGTAATAAGCTGCATTTGGGTAGCAGGGAACAGTCATGTGAGGGCAGATACTATTTATACTGTTCTGTTGCTTAAAGTTGATACTAACAACACAAATTTGATGTTTTGAGGATAAATTTATGGAGGACATTGAATCAGTGCCTAAATGTTACCAAGTCAAAAGCTACCATAGCACATTTTATGAAAGGGCACTTTTCTAATGACCATTCTGGGACCTTACATATAAAACCTCAAAATATGCACGGTGTTCTCACTTAAAGAGCATGGCTACCTTATAGTAAAACTACAGTGGCAAAAAAAATATCCTAAGTGCTTTGAACAAATTTCACCTGTGAAGATCAATTAGGTTAAGGACTTGGTGGCATTGTATGTAATAGAAGGCTTAGAATGTGTGGAGCTTGCAGTTGGCAATGGTGCAGTTGAGAGCTTCTGGATAAGGATCAAGGAACAAAAATCTAATGTGGATGTCATTGTGGGAGTCTACTATAGACTTCCTAGCCAGGACAATGATGCCAACAAATTATTCTATGAGGAACTAAGGGACACGTCCAAGTCAACTGCCCTTGTCCTTATGGGGGACTTAAAATTGCTAGAAATCAAGGGGGAGCATCACACAGCTGATACAACACAGGCCAGCAGATTCCTAAACAACCTGGATGACAACTTTGTGAAACAAGTCGTAAGGGAGCCAACTCAGAAAGATACCCTCCTTGGTCTGCTTCTTGTCAACAGTGTGGATCTCATGAGTGGAGATTGGCAGCTGTCCTGGCCACAGCGACCACAAAGCAATCAAGTTTAAAATCTCTGTTGACAGGAGGAAGAGTGCCAGTAAAACCTCAACTCTGTACATGAGGAGAGAACACTTCAGCCTGCTCAGGGAGTTAGTAAAGTTCCCCAGGAAAATGTTTTTGCAGGTGCTGGGGTCCATCAGTGCTGGTCACTTTTTAAACATCACCTCCTAAGGGCACAGGAGAAGGCAATTCCCAAATGTCAAAAGTCAAGCAGGCGAGGCAAAAGGCCAGCTTGGCTGAACTGGATTCTTCTCTTGGAAATAAGGTTAAAAAGGAAGGTGTATGCCCAGTGGAAGAAAGGTTAATTGACATAGAAGAATACAGAGATTCTGTTTGCCTCTGTAGGGAGAAAATTTGTGCAACCAAAGTTCAACTGGAATTGAAGCTTCCAGAAATGTGGGAGAAAATAAAAAGTTTTTCGAATATATAAATGCAGGAGGCAGCAGAAATAACATTGTCCTATTAGAGGATGAGGATGGTCACCTCATGAACACGGACATGGACAAGGCAGAGATGTTTAACAAATGCTTTGCCTCTGTCTCAGGAGAGATGACAGACCAAGGGGGTCTCAGTGCCCTGAGCTGGAGGACCATGCCTGTGAGAATGATCAGCTCCCAGTCAACCCTGAAATTCCACGGGATCTGCATCTCCAGCTGGATCCCTACAAATCTATGGGGCTTGATGGTGTTCATCCAAGAATTCTCCAAGAGCTGGCTGATTGTCATCACAAAACCTCTCTCAATGATTTCTAAGCAGTCTCAGGAATCTGGAAAGGTTCCAGCTGACTGGAAGATGGCAAGAGNCATGGACAAGGCAGAGATGTTTAACAAATGCTTTGCCTCTGTCTCAGGAGAGATGACAGACCAAGGGGGTCTCAGTGCCCTGAGCTGGAGGACCATGCCTGTGAGAATGATCAGCTCCCAGTCAACCCTGAAATTCCACGGGATCTGCATCTCCAGCTGGATCCCTACAAATCTATGGGGCTTGATGGTGTTCATCCAAGAATTCTCCAAGAGCTGGCTGATTGTCATCACAAAACCTCTCTCAATGATTTCTAAGCAGTCTCAGGAATCTGGAAAGGTTCCAGCTGACTGGAAGATGGCAAGAGTTGTCCCAGTTTTCAAGAAGGGTAAGAAGGAGGATCCCAGAAACTACAAGCCTGTCAGTCTCTTCATTTCCTGGTAAAGCTATGGAGAAGATTATTCTGGGAGGTACTGAAAGACAATGCAGTCATTGGTCACAGTCATGAGAAAGTCCTGATTATTAAACCCAATTTCCCTTGTTTTGTCAAGGTAACCCACATGGTTGATCAAGGGAAGACAGTAGATATAACCTTTTTGGATTACAGTAGAGCTTTCCATACTGTGTCTCACTGTATCCTCCTGGACAAAACATCAAGCACACAGCTTCATAAACAAACACCTCATGTGAGGGGTGCACAACTGGCTCACGTGTCAGGAACAAAGGGTTATAGTGAGGGGTGACATTAGATGGTGACCTGTCACTAGTGGGGTTCCACAAGGCTCTATTCTCAGCCCTGCGCTCTTTAACATGCTCATCAAAGACTCGGATGCAGGATTGGAAGTGATACTGAACAAGTTCACAGATGATACAAAACTGGGAGGAGCTGCTGCCTGGAAGGGGAGACCTCAAGAAATCAGAGGACTGGGCAATCACCAATCATATGAAGTTCAAAAAGAGTGAGTACTGTTTTTGGCACCTAGAAGGGCACAACCCTTCATGTATGCACAGACTGAGGAAGGAGATGCCGGGAATCAGTGCCATGGACAGGGACCTGGGGATCCTGAACATGAATCAGCAGTGCCCTGGCAGCCAGGAGGACCAAGCGTGTCCTGGAGGGCATCAGGCATAACATGGTCAGCCAGGCAAGGGAGGGGATTGTCCTGCTCTGCTCTGCTCTGGGGCAGTCTCACCTTGAATACCGGGTGTAGTTTTGGGTACTGCAATATAAGAAAGACATTAAACTATTAGACAGCATCCAAAGGAGGCAACAAAGATGATGAAGGGCCTAGAGGGGAAGCTGTATGAGGAGTGGCTGAGGTCACTTGGCCTGTTCAGCCTGGGGGAGACTGAGGGGAGACCTCATCACAGTTACAACTTCCTTGTGAGGGGAAGAGGAGGGGCAGACATTGATGTCTTCTCTCTAGTGACCAGTGACAGGACTCAAGGGAATGGTCTGAAGCTGTGTCAGGGGAGGTTTAGGTTGGATATTAGAAAAAGGTTCTTCGCCCAGAGGGTAGCTGGGCACTGGAAGAGGCTCCCCAGGGAAGTGGTCAAAGCAGCAAGGCTGACTGAGTTCAAGGAGTGTTTGGATAATGTTCTCAGGCACGTGGTGTGACTCTTGGGCATGGTGCTGATGATCCTTGATGATCCTTGTGGGTCCCTTCTAACTCAGCTTATTTTGTGGTTCTGTGATTCTGTGAAAACAGCGAATGAAGTAATATCCACAATGAGATGGAACAGTAATTTCTTCTGTTTTGGTCTTTAGTTATCATTGTCATAAAGTTGTGAAGTCAGGAGGACACCATGCTGCTGACGCAAACATATGGATCAAATTAAAAAGTAAAATTTGGATGGTATTTTATACCAGTGAGAGATTAATGTTGTATTTTGCCAAATATTTCAGATTGAGAAATTTTCTTCTTCATTTTTGCTTCCTCCCTAGTTTCCATCCTGTTGTAAGCAGGACAATGGCAGCTGGTTAACCACACTCTGTTCCAGTGCTGACTTTGTCTAGTAGTGCCTGACACAATGGCTGTAGAGCCATACCTGAAACTTTCTGGAACATTTTCCAATTATCACATCTCTCTCCATGGCAATGAAGTTGAGAATACTAACAGAGATAGACTGCTAGCATTTACAGCTCTGCCTTATTAGTCCTGGCTTGGTTTAGACAACACACTGGGTGGTATTCTAGTAGCTGGTTTATATTAGTGTTGCCTTAGCTGAGAAAGATATACTATCTATAGAAAGAATAGAAAATATTATACACATATATACACAAAACCCTTTGTGCACACCTTCTTTAGGATGAAAGCAGGTACGGTTGAATGTAAGGTGTCACTCTAAAAATAAAAAAAATTCAGTGTCCATATACAAACCTTAAGACATTTGAAACATAATTTTTTTTTTCATTGTGTGCCACTTATTTACTCCCTTTTCCTTTTTTATTACTAAGGAAATGAGGAAATTTTCATGAAAACAAGAGCTTATATTCTTAAAAGTTTGTCAATTCCTGCTTATATTTTTCTGTTCTGAAGGGATCGGAGCCTTCTGTACAGGGTACCGTAATTGCTTCCAACTCAACGAGCTGTGATGAATAAAAAGCAGGAACTTTTAAACAAAGACCCTGTTTTCATGCAAATATTCTCAGTAATAAAGCATAGAGTAAAAGAAATATGTGAAGTTATGTTTTGCAGAACTGCTACTTAAAGCAAAGCAGCTTTGTAGAATGAAGCCAAGTCTGGATTTTTCTAACTGTATGAAGGGGAAGTGAGTTTGAGCATTTTCTCAAGGGATTCCAAATGTCGCCAAAGAAGATTGTTAAAAAATAAAGACAGAATATATCCCAGTATAATCCTCATCGGCATCATCAACATCACTCTATGTGAAAAGATCCTAACCAGAACTATGACACTATTCCCACATTTTATGAATTCATTCTCACATTTCTTTATAAACCTAGAAACATACAGCCTCTTTCCCCCAAATATTTAGCAAGTAGATTCTTATAAGCCATCTCTGAGTCATTGCTTCAGTTTACCACCTCTTAATTTTCTAAAATCAGCAGTAACTTAAGAAAAATAAAGAAGAATATTGGAACTGGAAACAGTTTGTAGAAAAAAACCCACCAAAACTATATTCAACAGTAATTAATAGTTTAGGCTTTGCTCCATGATAGCTCATTAAGTAGATAAATCAAAACCTTGACAACCTTCATCCATTTGAAGTTTTCATGCATTAGTACTACCAAGTAATCACCTGTAGTTTCTGACCTCCTAAGCAAAAAATACCTTGGAATTACCATTAAGGATACCTTTCCAGAGTGGTCCTTAGCCAGTAATATTAGTAGGTGGAATGGTGACTATTTTCTCCTCAGGGAAGCTGTGTCACAGCAGAGTCCTACCTCCCCAAATACAATCAGGTGACTGATTATGGAACCACTCAGGAGATTCTCTCATGTACGTGAGACCAAAGGAAGAGAGCAGAGTCAAGCCCATGCAGTGTGTGAACACTGACTTCTACCTCCACCAGCATTAGGGCTTGCAGTGCTCATTGTTGCTGCCATCACTGGGCTGTAAAGGACACAACAGGATACTTCCACTGAAATTCTCTCCAGAAGAGAGGAAAAGCACTACCAGGTATGTGGTTTAAAGCAAACCATTTGGAGCTGCAGTTTCTTTATTCCTCAGCACATCTTCTGTCAGTTCCACATGGATGATTTTCAGTCTGCACAGAAACGGGCTTTCCATCATAACTCATGGACATGGCAAGTCGGAAGTGTCAAAATAATTTTTTCTTGCTATGTCAATGAAAAAAAACCCAAGAGACAGGAAATTCATATCCTCAAAGGCTACTCTTAGCTGTCCAGCAATGCCATATCAAGCACTGTGCTGAAGTATGGTGCATGTTTTCCAAACACTCCTCTTTGGTAGAAGTCAGATGACAGATTTAAGCCAAAAACCTACTCTCTTTTTTTCAGCAAATTAAAAAAAAACTTGAAAATGTCTCTCAGCTTTTTCCACGGACTCAGTTCCATGTCACTGCAAGACTGTAATTTATCTAGAAACTGTGGTAACTCCAGTGAGAGATATCAGGCCCCATTCTGCCCATCTTCACTTTCTATTGCCAGTGGACTTGTTAGAGCTGATAATTCAAAAAATACAGTATTTATGATATTCATGATTTACTTTAAACCTTTTTCACAGCTTGATGCACATGAGGCAATTCAAATCGCCAAAACTCTGTTTTGCAACTAACACTTCATTCCACTGAATGGAAACGTTCACACATCTTTTGGTGGTGTATTGTTTCAGGCCGGCTGCAGAGCAAGAAAGGCAGCAAGGCACGGACATGGTGTCTCCACACCAAAGCAGAGAGAAACTTTGATTTTCTGGCAGAGGCAAGTGAGCAGACCACAGAATGAGAATGTGAGAATGCAGAGCACAGAACAGCCTCAGTCCATGGCATCAAAGGACCAAAACAGTCCCTCTCACCAAGGATGCCACGGGAGTTTCAGTTTCACCTGAGTAACAGGGTGTCATTAGAACTCTTGACAGGAGGAGGGTCTGTGCAAAGGCTTTTCATTGCAAGATTCCAGACTGTGTTATTAAACTCTGTTAAATCTGATACAAAAAACCCACCCCAAACCAGAGAGTGAACTTAACCCCATGTCATTTTTCTTATTTAAGTTTAACCTGATAGTACTACTTTCAGAGTATCAGAGGATCTCAAAATGGGAGATTAAAAATCTGCACTCTAAATTCATATAAATTCTGGTGAAGTTACTATACACACACACATAATCTATATATATGTATATGTAATGAGTCTAGGTTATGAAAATACACTCGACAATGTATTTTTTATATGAAAATGAAGCCATGAACCATGCAATTGACCTTCTTTAGATCACCAGTTCTTTATGGTAAGCATAATTTTGTGTCCTGTGTTGATCCACTGTCTGGCAGGGTGGGTGGGGTTCCAGGATGCTCCTAGGACTTCTGGCCAAATGATTACTGGAAGCAGTCATGGAACATCCATGTCTTTCATCAACATGAATCAAAAATCTTAACTGTAAAACAGAGAAAGAAATTCAGCTGTGTTAAATATTACTCGAGTTTCTACTCTCCATCCCCACTTCACACCACAGGTGGCTTTCACCCATGTTTGTTTCACAAGGGCATGTAGTGGTAGAACAAGGGAGAATGGCCTTAAGATGAAGACTTAGATTAGACATTTGAAAGAAATTCTGTGCTATAAAGGTGGTGATGCATTGGAGCAGGTTGCCCAGAAAGGCTATGGGCTCCCCATACCTGGAGGTGTTCAAGGCCAGGCTGGATGGGGTTCTGAGTAACCTGGTCTAGTGGAAGGTGATCCTTAAGATCATCTAGTTAAGATTGTTACGATTCCTTCCAAACATATTCTGAAATTATTTGATTCCCTCTCCTGCCTCAAAACAGTTTGAAAAAATAATATTTCTGGGCTTTTTAAGGCATGGTTCACACTTGATTGAATTTAGGAATGTACCTCTTCTGGGAAGGCACAGGGCTCTTTACACAATCCAAAGTGATACTTCTGGATATGGAATTATTTTCTGATCTACTAAACCACTCCTGCTTATTTCAAGCATTTTACTCATCCATGCTATAACTGTCTGGATCGTCAGTCCTGGCTCTGTCACATCTCCCTTTATCCCCTTTGCTTTGTGTGAGTACTTTGGATGCAGTCATAGCACAGTATCAGTGTGATACGGAAGTTACTGAGACCCTCAGCAGGAGGCTGGGTTGAGAACAATTATCTGACAGAATTGTTTAGCAGTGCAGCCCCATCCATGTTACGACCCTTTTTCTAAATGTAGATCTAATGGCACATTAAAGCAATATTACATCTCATAAAGCCTGCTGGGTAAGAGTTCAGCGAGGTTCCCCTTGCTCCCCTCCTGCACAGCAGTTCCTTTGTTACTGCCTCGCCTCTAGATCCTGTGGTAGACGGGAGTCCCGTGCTCCTCTAATACTAAAATTGGGGCTGCCAAGATAATTTACGGGCCCTGCGGCCAACAAAAAGTCTCAAGCCTCCTTGGGTTATCTCTAAGTCCTACTTTTCTCTGCCCATTGTGCCATCTTGTCCTCTCAGATTTTACAGATGGCAGGAAAGGTTTTGGCAACACAAACATCCTTCAGAGCGCTGCTTTTAAACAATAGTCTTGTCCCAGCTTTGCCTGTGTCTGAGGTGGTGTTTGCAGACAGAAAGCAGAACAGCAAACATAGGACTGGGGGGAGAGGGGAAAGAGGAGAAAAGGAAGAGGGGGAGAGAGGACAGGTACACGTGAGCTGGGTTAGCTGGGGAAATGGAGTCTGAGTTGAGGTGTCCATGTGCAGGCCAGCCCAATGGACCAGCATGTCCTGGCAGGGATGTGCGAGGAAGGGCTTCTCCTGGTTCTCTTAGCACCTTGTGCTTTTGCACTAGAAACCCAGGCTCCGTGTAAACAGCACAACAGCCCGTGGAGGCCGTTTTCTGCTGGACACAGGCTAGTGAAGGCGAAGGGTGCTCGCTACCGCCTAGCTCTAGGCAGGAAAAACACACAGCTGCCTTTCCACTGGGCCCTTCCAGGCCCCGAGTGACTGGATACCCAGGCACAGGTGGGATTTCTGCAGAAGACACCCGAGGCACCGCACGGGAACCCCGTAGCCCTCTTCATTTCGGCGACCTGAGCAGAAAACGGCACGTGTTTGGGTTGCGGTGGATTTTGGGCTCCCCTTCCTCCCAAGCAGTGCCGAACCGCGGGGCGGCTGCTGCTTTCTCCCCGCCGCAGCTCGGGGTGCGATGCCGCG
>WEIU01016032.1:84675-98866 GCA_013389925.1 Aegithalos caudatus | reverse complement strand
TTATTGTTATCCCGCAGCCCTGGCGCCGCCGCCGAGCGGCCACGAATGTGCCCGGCTCGGCTGTGGAGCGCCGGCTGCGCTAGTAAGGGGCGGCGGGAGAGAGAGAGGATGCTCAACAAAGGGAGGACGGGGTTCCGCATGACCGAGGGAAGGGTGTATTTTGTGACACTTTCTGGGGTCGCAGGAACCCCTCAGCACTCCGTTCGATGCGCTAGGGTAGCGTGGCATCCCCGGCAGGCGCTGGCGCTACGGGCTCGGCGCAGGTCTGACAGCGGGAGAGCTATTATGCTCGGTGGTGGCAGGAGCGACAGATTTTCCTATTTAAGAAGATGGGGACTGTTGGTTGCAAGTAGGTTTTGCCTATTGAACTCTCTTAATGTATCATTATTCTTACTTCCTATGCGCTGGGTCACGCAAGCTAAGCTTCTTTTGTCTGTGCGTGGGGCGGGTGTGGAGGGGGAGCCGAGAAAGGAAACCCGGCAATTAAAAATATTCCTGCCTGGGCATTTGGCTCGGATGAGCAATATTCTCTTTTTAATTTTTTTTTTTTTTTTTTCCTGGAGTGGCAGCTTATCCGAACCTAACGGGAAGGCTGCTGGGTGGCGCAGCAAAGGGGGCTTCTTGGAAAGTATTCTGGGCTGGGTTGTGACGTAGGCTGCCGGGGAAATCTGCCTCTCTTTGCCTTGCTGAAGTCATAAACCTGGGCATTCCCAGGGGCTGGCTTGTATTTGCCCCCTTGTCATCAGCGCCGTCATGGCTGTGAGGAGGCAGAAGTGGGAAATTAATTTTAAGGAGATCTTTAATATGAAGATTTAAAGTAAAAGAGGAGCTTTGGACAGTTTTTTTTTCCCCCCCTTTCTTTATGGTTTTTATTCACTGAAGTGTTTCAGGTCTCTCTATAGATTCAGATGATTTGGCAGATCTCTGTTGTACTGTTACAAGATTGATTGCTCATCTTTGAGCCCAGACAGTACCATAGATACAATTTATAACAAAAAGGTTGCCTAAAGCAGAAGTCTCCAATTAGCTTAGTATTTTTAAATATCTCTTCTGCTCACTGAAATAATTACTTTGAAGGGCCAGTGGGAAGATTGTTTGTTCCCAAGACTCTCTTTTTGACTGCGAGTTCAAAACAGTAAGCAAATTCAATATTTTAAAAAATGACATTGACTACCCTAGTAAATAAAGAGGATAACCTTAATTTTACATGATGGAATTAAAAAATTAAGTGCTTTTCTTGTCCTCTGAAACACAAGACTCAGTGATGATCAGCTTGTTTATTTTCTCTCACCTTTGCTAGGCCATGAAAGTCTGAAGTCCCACCTTCTATTCTGTTTTCTATTTTAAGAACACAGAATCAATTTTTTATTTTTATTTTTTCCCACGAGGGATTTCAGTGAGAGGTCGAGCATCTTGCAGCTCTTGTCTTATGAACATTTGTGGGAATCACACCCTTGGCTATGAATGTCTCTGTATGTCCATATAAATGTTTTTATATTCATACAGGAGTAACTCTAGATAGTTTAGCAACTGAGCAGGAATTCTAATAAAATTAGAACTACTAATGAAATCAAGAAAGGAAAAGTTAGCATGACCTATCTGTACGAAATTCTTGAATATGAGCAATGACATATAAACCTTTTCAGAAGGGGTCCTTTATGTAGGATTGTACAATTATGTCCTTATGTAGGATGTACAATTTCCTCCTGCTGGCCATTAGAAATTTGTTGTCCAACATGAATGGGAAAAGGGGATGCTCGGCAACATTCAGCTCTGAAGAACAAATGCCAGCCCCTCCTAAACCCATGAATCTGGTGTCACTATCTCACCACAAAAGGCAGAGGAGTATTTAAGCAGACCCACAGGGTGGCAGTGGTTTTTATGAGCTACTGCCAGGGCCAGGGCAGTGCCTGCCAGGCACTGAAGGCTCAGAAAGAACATGTTTGACAGAACAGGGATGCAGCCCCTGGCACAGAGAAAGTCAGTGGCAAAGCTCCTATTGACTTCAAGAGGTCTAGAATTTCACCCAGATGGGAATGATAAGTTACAGGGGGAAAAAAATTGGATTTTCATCAGACAGTAACTGTTGGTAAGCCTTAAAAGCCCATTCTCTAATTTCTTTAACTCTTAATTATTATTTAAGTGTTTATTAATTTGTGGTCATTTTTTTTCCTCTCCTCACTCATGGTTATCCCATACATTTGGGCTTGTCGAGTCCTCAGAGAGAGCTACCAAATGGTAGCAGATTCCCAAACTGTAAATTTCTCCCTCATCCTCTCCTTCTTTTTGTCCATCACTTGATCTCACCATAGGTAAAAGTAATTTCAATTTAAAATTAATCACTGCATGAGCACTCCCTGCTCAATAACAGGACGGATGAAATTACAAGTTGGACTCTACAGTTACAAGCTGGTCAAAAATAAGCAAATATTCAAATACTTTGTTAGGAATTATTCTCTCCTTGAAGCTTTAAGATTTGCTGCTCAGCTTTGCTGTCAGCCAGAGAGATTTGCTCCTGATGGTGCTGTAATCCACTGCTGCTGGTAATTAGACATCATTACTGCTGTGTTAAAGGGAAAGAGAGAAGGAGAGAGGACAGGCTGGGGCTAATTAACTACTTGATTCTAATGAAAGAAAGAGAGCCTGATAGCAACTGGGAGGTTGCACCGGAACAGGTTAGATGTACAACACAGACTTAATTGAAGCAGGGTGTCTTGCAGTCTCAGAGTAGCTCAGGCTTGGTCTACATTCATATTCTGTGGGCAGTAGTGCACAAGGTATTATTCTGTTTTTCCCTTGCCTGGTTGATAAGTAGCTCAAAATCACAGGCCTGTCTTCAGTATCAAGTTTAAGCATGCCAGCAAGGAGAATGCATAGATGATTATGTGCTGGCTTAATCTATTTTATGGGTATGGCCTCCTCAAGAGCAACAGGAACAAATCAATTTCTGAATGTTCACATCCCTCTGTGGCCTAGGAGATGCACTTTTGGTCACCAGGCAACAACATTCCCTGCAAAACAGCCATTTTAGGTCCAGAGTGGGACAACACACAGTAAGGTATTCCTGTATGTTTAAGGTATTCCTGTGTGCAGCCTAGCAAGTATTTCACTTCTGCTACTTTTCAGATTGTTTCTGTTGCCACTGTAGGTTTTCTTTCATCAAGCCCAAGCTGGACTTTGTGAAAGCAGTAGAATTATGCCTAGCCTAGACATACTGTATAAATAACACAGATTAGGCCAACAAATATGCCAAATGGTTGACCCTGTCCACATTTAATAGTTGGTACTCACCAACCATAGGGAGGCATGGAACTAGTATCTCTAGTAAGACATCCTTTCTAACTGTATACATGATTTTTTGGGGTGTATTTTTTAAATGTATTTTCTGCATAGTTTCCTTATGTGGAGCTATTTATTGATGGGCAACTTGAGGACAAATTTCTCCTCACCACTCTCATTCTCTGGCTTTATGTTGTGTCTGGACACAAATTTGGACCCTAAAAATTAGTCTTGATTTACAAAGAAGTTATAGAATAATGGCCCGAGTTGTATCAGCAGACTTTAAGCAGAATTTTCCATTAGAAAAGAAGGGCCAAGATGACTGCAGCTCTCAAATATAGAATTTACACAGTATTAGCAAACTAATGGAATACAACCTCAAAGGCCAAGTTCAGATTACTTTTATGTCATTACTAATTTGAAATGACTCCATTGACTTTAATGATATCACAGACCTAATGTATGAATTTTCCTGTGCTTTCTTTTATATTTTCCAACTATAAGCAGAGAATGAACTTTCATTCTGAAACCGAATTTTGTTTAGCTTAAATCTTTAGATCCTTCAGAAGGATCTGGTACTTCATGGGTTGCTGCTAGCAGACCAGCAAGGCTTTCTGCAGGTGCAGGGCTGTACTACTGAACCTGATTACAGGATTTAAGGCTTAAAATTATAGGCCAGTCAGCTCTAAGGAACAGGCTATATCCCAACCCACCTCTTGTTCAGTTGGACATGAAGAATAATAGATAGATTCATGAGTTCATTTTCCTTTTCCTTTTATATAAATTACTTTGTTTATGAACAATAGAAAAAAAAACCAGATCACAACATAAATAGCTTATAGGTCAAAATTTATCTCTTTAAATTATCTTGCATTTAAAATTGTTCCTTATTTTAGGGCATTTTGGTAGCAATTTGAAAATAAGCTTTTTTTTTTTTTTTGCATTTCTCTCCATTTTTGTACCCATCAATAGAAAGAAATTTATGAAAGTGTTTGTCAAATGTATATTGGTAGCTCTGTAGCCTACTGAACTGCCAGCACATAATGGCAGTAAGTACTGCAGAAAGGTGATGCTGAGGGTGAGCTGTAATTTATCCCAAGGTACGATGCTGCTGGAGTTTTACAGTCCCTTTAAATGCACCTTCCAGGCTCAGGAGTGGTATTCAAACCCTGCCATATCCACCCTGTTTTAAGTGCCCACCACATTTTCCTTAACCCCTGTTCAAGTCTGCAGAGCTCTGTCTCCTCCCTTTACCCGCAGCCTCTGCCCTGCTGTTTGCAGACCTCCCGATGGAGTCGGTGAGGAGGGATGCTGGTGAATCAGAGAGAGAGTGCTGGAAAATGGTCACAGCAGATGGAACAAAACTGGTTTAGTTGGCAACTCTTAATGCAGGCATTCAGGGGAGTGTTCATGAATAAAGAGAATAACTCTGTCCTGGAATTAAAAAATGTTAAAGCTCCCATATGTAAGATGCCATCTCCACATGCATGTGTGAGAGAGGCAAAGGGACAGGAGGAGCTGAGATTTCTTAGTAACAATATTGAGTTGGAATTTTCAAAGAAAAATGAGCCAAGGAGAGCAGATTTTTAAAAACTAAATGTTTTAAGGTTAGAAAATGTTGACTTGACTGTAGAAGCATGAAACAGGGTATAGCAGTGTGCAAACAAAACAGTACTGATGTATCTATCCCATATATACACACATAGTGAGAGACAGGGTGACAAATTCAGTGCTACCACCTGGGCAAAGGCCAGACTTGCAGCTCAAAAGCCCAAATCTTTCTAGTGATCAGAAATAAAACCTCACAGTTTGATTTTCATGCTTCTCTGACCCTTTTCTGAGAAGATTGAGGTGATAGTGAACTTGTTTCTTCATGCTTACCCTGAGTCTCTTGTCAGTGAATCTGCACTGGATTTGGTCACGATGCAGGGACTGCTGCCTAGATGCTCGAGCCCTGATTTTCTTTGCACATACCAAGTGCTGTTTCTGTGGCTACCTAGCTATGTGGTCAGTGGGAAATAGGCTGGAAGCTTAGGGCTAAAATGAGCTTTTAGGCATCAATACAGCATGATGGGACTTTTTATGATCTTTTTACGGATGAACATGCTTTCCCTAACCTCTGGGGTGATCAACATTGCTCTTGTTCAGCTCTAGACTGAATGGAGACAGGATCTGGAGAGACTGCACAGAGAGATTGCAGGTAGAGAGGGCTTCCCATGAACACGGGCCCCTGGGGAAGAAGGCCAGTGCCAGTGCTGGATGAATGTGGGAGTTAATGATTCAAATTTCACTTTACACTACAAAAATATATTAAAATTGGCTGACACTGAATGGTGAGTTTGTGTGCTGTTGAAAGGAGGCAACTAGCGGCTGTTAGGTTTGGTCTGAAGGAAGCTATTTGGGTCCCAATCATCCCCAGTTATGCAGGATACACCTGTTGAGAGTTTGCTGGTAAAAGAGGAACAAAATAAGCAGGGCGTATAAATGAGGTAGATGTGGAGAAAGATCATGAGACATTGTGGCAGGAAACACATTCTCCAGGAGGGAGGATCATACCAGATTCTGCAGCCTCCCATGCATCGCAGAGCATCACAGGCATCTTCTGTTCCTTGTTGAGTAGGTTGACTGGTCAACACAGTCGCCAAAATTAGTAGAGCTTTACAGGATGTAAAAGATGTTTTTGTCTTGTATATGTCATTATAAACCTGCCAGAAGCCTCTCTGACTTTAGAAAACTCAGGCAGTGTTAGTTGGTGCAATGAGAGTTGTTTCCATTGTCCTGCAAGAGTGCTGAAAGTGATCCTGCAGCTTGCTTAAATTACCCTTTTGTTCTCTTTATACATAGATGAGCCTCAAAACTTTACAATTCCACTAGCAAGGTATTTTTAAATGGTATATGAACATACAATATCCAGGTAGGCATTGTCAATATACAGGAAAGAAATGCCTCAGGTTATGGCATGGAGCGTTTTTTCAGATGCGCATGGATTTTCTTAGCAATGATCAACTTTGTCACAGACAGTTGTTCAGGCCTCTAACTGCTTATTCAATAACTCTGCAAGCTGAAAAACTTGACAGATACTGTGTGCATCTGCTGGGATTACAGCCTAGTTGTTGAAATTGAAATGGGGTGTTTGAAACATTTCCTTGTATATGTGGATACTCTTCAACTTAAGGGGCTATCTGTAGCAGAGAATTTACTTAATAAAACTGATCTATGTTATAGTTAATCTCAAGCAGAGATTTTTTTCAGAAACAAATATTCTGTATAGACTTGGAAGGACATTTATCAAATGACCTACTTCTGCCTAGGATGAAACTCATTCAACCTTTTTTACTTGAGAGCCTGTAATTAAACTCCTTAGGGGAATGAGAAGTTTTACATTTTATATTGATAGTAAGGTCTGTGTGTCTGAAGGTTTTGTACATTTTGTTACCCCAGAGATTTTAATGCAAGATAGGGATGCTACAATATTTTGACTGTGGTGAGATTACTTGCACTTAAATGACTTATGAATCTAACTCACTGAATAACTTTTAAATGGGTATGACTTGTGATTGCTCTTTTTGTTGCCTCTGGACTTACACATACCACTACTAATACTGCCAGGTGGAGTTTGTAGAAAACTTTTGTTCAAGGCAGAGCCAGAGCTGAAGTAGCTGCCACTAAATCATGACCTATCTGTAGGGTAAAGCAGAACTGTGCCAGTATATGGGAAATCACATTTAGGAATAGACTTTTACTACCCTGAGCTGATAGAAGATGAGTAACCATCGTTATATAAGAAATTAGATACAATAAGAGAAGAATAGCTAAGGTATGGCCAGAGATTTCAGTGGACAGGAAAGATGAGGAGTATAAACATGTTTCACAAAAATTTATTTTTCAGTGGTATCTTTTCTGATGTGGGTGATTGTTCTGGTTTAGGGCAAATTTTGGAAGGAAACCTCTCAATAGCCACCCCAGGACATTGATAAAGAAATATCTATCCCGGGTTTATATTTTTCGGGTGATGAAATTAAAGAATGGCCAGAAATAGAGAAATTGAAAAAGAGGGGCTATTAAATTGCAGCGCATCACTGGGACTTGCACAAATTCAAAACAACTAAATAACTTAAGAACAAAGTAATTAAAATACTACTAAAATACACTATTTGTCACTATATATGACCATTAACGGCAGTATGGACAAAAATGTACTAGAAAGAGAAAAAAGAAGGTAGTAAAGATAGCTCATAGAAATAACAGACTAGTGGACCATATGTGAACAGTAGGAAAAAATAATCAGTGAGAGTGATTAAACATCATCTTAAGCATAAATATGAACTAGATCTGGTTGGTGGAACTAGTTTGGATTTTGTGGCCATTAATGACATTCTTCCAACTTGTTGTGTTCAAGAACCTTTCAGAAATTTTCATGTGAAAACTTTGTTTCTTCCTTCCTTCTGAAATGAAACCCATCTGATACAGACTTTATTAAAGCAGGACTGCAACTTTGGCTGTGATGTCAAATTAAAACTGATGAAGAGCGGGAAAGCATAGCAAATGTTTGAGAGCTATAAAATGCAGTCCCATGTGCATATGCACACACACATATATATGTATACATATATACACCTAAAACTCAGGGAGGTGAAGGGTTTTCAACACTGGATGGAAATGCAAATTAATTAGGTTAAGTCAAAGAAGATTTGGGAGGTAAAATAGAAATATTGTAACAAAGGGGGGGAAAGGGAGAAATCATGGCAGGCAGAATTCCATACACACCATTGCCAGATAATTTACATTTTATGCCATCATGATATTAGCTTTTTGAGAGAAGAGAAAAGGAAGAATTCAAGCTTTCCAATTGCATCTAAAATTTATGGTATTAGTGTCATATCTCAAGGGAAATGCTTAGGAATTGTTTCAAACAGATCAATAAATGTATCCAAAATGAGCACAGCAGGTGTAACAAAAATCGGCATTAGGAAAAGTATAGGGAATAACCTTGATAATGTATTATTTTCATTAATTAAATGGTAGTCCTTGCCTTTAATAGCATGCTTAGTGTATTTATCTCATCTCTAAATGGCTGCAAGAGATGAAAGTTCCACAGAAGGTAACCAAGCTTATTAAAGAAAAAGGGTACTTACATGAGAAGTAGTTTAAATGGTTATATCATCCAAAAAGGTAAACATTAAGAGAAAAAAATGCACAGCAGAAAATAGACATGTAAAGAGGCAGAAATAAAGTGAAAGAAATAGTGTGTTGTAAATACTGGTGAACAGCAGAGAAAATTCAGTTGCCATCCTTTTAAATTCTATTTCATGTCCTAAGGCTCTTTTGACAACCATCTCAGAAGGTAAATTCAAAGCTAGGCCATTTTTATAAACCAAAGTGTTGGGAATGGGAAGTCTGCACTGCTGTCCCTAGAGAAACCCTGACTGATTAATCCAAAATTTCTTCCAAGGATTTTACAGGAGCTCTGTAGCTCTCATAAGGATGTAGCATGCTCTTTATGTCAGTTCAGCTTTGCTGGCTGGACCAGAAGTGAGGACAAGGTCACGCTCATGCCCTTCCTGCTCTGTGCCACCGGGAGCGAGGGCATTGGTGTGATGGCATGAACTCACTGCCTGGTGTCTTGCAGCATCTCCCCAGGTGTTGTCCCTGATAAAGCCTCTATCAGGGTCAGTCATGTTCCAGCCCATCTATTCAACACAAGGGAAGATTTGTGGGGCATCTTGAAATCCCAGCATCCTCCCCTCCCCTTCCACTTTGTACTGAATTTTAGCACTGCTGGTGGTCCCAGCCTTCATGTTCTCGTTTCACGAATAGCTTGGTAAGTTTTAGGTATATCTTCTTAGGTTGGCTGAGGCTATAGCAGTGGCAAATAAATTTGTCATCATTGCACGAGGCACAGCATTTTGTTTAGCAATTGGTTTATTTACTAATTACTGAGCTCTGAAACATTTTTTGCAGATTCCCTTGCAGACTGGTACTAGATGGTTTGTTGGTCAGTTGGACTGTAGTAGTTTCTGTGGTGATATCTCCAGTCTGGAGGCAGGAGGGAAACAATCAAGTTTCTGAGGTCCAGCACTATCCCATATGGACCAGTGCATGAGATTATTGTGGCTTAGACAGAACGTTTGCAATGAGTTACCTCTGGTTCACAATTTACTGCACTTGTGGTGAGAAGGAATGTGCTGCTTTCACCTCTGTATTTTTGTCTATCCCGTCAGCTTTTTGAGTGTGTGTATTTGACTAAACTATTACCAAACCCTTACTGTGGTGGGAAGAAAAGGAAAAAGAGCAGAATTGTTAGAGAATTAATGACAAATATGAGAGGAGTTAACTCATTCAAATGATGACAATTTCTGAAAGACTTTGCTTTTTGACCAATGGCACCAGGATGTATGGCATATATATAATTAGATGACCTGTCCCATTGCATTTCTCAAGAAATGGCAGTGAAAAAGGAATGTAGCTCCTTCCTTCCTCCCTTAATCTAGACATAGTCGTAGGTTTTTTTTGACATCTTTGGATAACCTTTGTCTTTTTATATTCTGAGAGTTCAGTAAAGCCCCCTGGCTATGGTTGCTTTAATACTGAAGTATTTCATTTCTACTGAGCAAACAGTCAGCATTCTTTTAATGAATGCTATATTTGAATGCCAGCCATCCATCTAAAACCTGTAGTTCAGGCAGATCTCATCTATTTATCCCTTTTTGTCTCAATTTGGGCTTATCCAACAAGGAAGTGGGATAGTAAATTCTGTATGAATGCAGCAGGAAAAACCAGAATTCTCAAAAAGACATTTATTGTAAACTTCCTGCACATTGACCCTGTGATTTTTTAGAAAACTTGCACAAATCCTCTGCCACATCTCTACTAATGTAGAATGCCTCTTTATTATTGTTTTGGTGTAACTGAGAGTTGGACTGGGCATATAGGGAGCTTTCAAATAGTTAAATTTGCATCTAAGCAAATTATAAAGCAATATAAATAAAGCTAGCTTTGGAAGTGAGTAAAGATAGTTAAAATGAGACTACTTTCTTCTTTTTTAATTGCTTCACTATATAGCTAATTTCAGTATTTTTCTCTTTGTCCCAATTTTGGCAAGATACATCAGACTTCTAGGAAACTAAAAAAAGTGGAACTGAAAATACTATTTTACCTGTATTCCTAATTGAATCTTACATTTTGAACTGGAACCAAAAGGTCTGCTTTCAAAAGCTGAGTAGGAAAAGGCATTCCTAAATAGGAGAAAGCGGGTCAAATTTTATTAATAAGTAGAACATTTCAATTAATAGAATTTTAATGAACTATGTATTTTTCTGCTACTTATCACTGAACTTTAATGAATTTATAGGTAATTACACAATTTCTTTTTTAATAAAATTAATTTTAATGGATGTAAAGTCAGGAAAATTTTCTCATATACAGACTTCAAAAAATTCAAGAAATTTGCATTATCATTCTTGCTGTAATTTAAAAGCAGGCAAATAAGAAAAGTACAATATAGATGATTAAAAGATAATATTTTAAAGTAAATTAGTATTTTGCCTAATAGAGCCAAAGAGTGAGCCAACAGACCTACAAAAAAGCTGAAAAACTGTAGCTGAAGGAAGTTGGAAGGAGTTAAGCCAGTGACATTTGTAAGGCTTCGAAGGATCCATCCTGTCATCCTAAATCCCACTGGGTGAAATCCCCTCCTGGGATAGGACCAGCAGAAGGTCTGTGAATCTTTTTTTTTTTTTTTTTTTTTTTTTTTTTTAAATTGGCACAAAGGTTATGCCCCTGTTTTGAAGACATAATGCAGCCCCTGGCTGATGCTTGGGCTTTGCAGTGGCCGGTGCTCAAGGGAGGAGTCCACCCACAAAGCACCACCCTGGGCACTCAATTCCCAGATCAGCTGGTATTGGTTGACTGCCTAGCAGTGACTGAATTTCCTATAGGATACATTTAGATCATATTTTTTCTGTTTTTAAAGAATAATTTATTTGTAAGTGCTATCTGATTTTGCCAAGGTAGATTCTGTTGTGCTAGAGGCCCGTGCTTAATAAGCATATAGAGTTTATAAAATGTGTAAAGATATCTAGAAAGGTTTAGTAACAGCAAGGTCAAAATCAGCTCTAAAATAACACCAGGGACACTCTGCTCCCCCCTCTTTGGTTATAATCTTCAGCAACATTGTGCACTCAGTACAATGCAGCTCTCTGTTGTAGAAATCCCCAAATTCTGATTGTTCAAGGAGGAATAAACCAAACCAAAGAATGAGCTTGATTTCAATCCCTTAAACCATACATACATTTAAGTCAAATAAAATAGCATCTCTCACAGATAAACACACCCAACACATGTATTCACCCACAATTACACTGTTGAGGTTGTTTGTTTACTTGTTTTTTAAGTAATCTCCCTTTTCCAGGGATATTGCATTAGGACATCTGCTATGAGGAGAATTTAGATCTCTTTCCCTTTTTCCAGTCCCTTTGAACTATATTTGCATTAGAGCAATCCTGCTTCTAATAAGAGGGGAAGGAAAGTGAGATGAGAGAACAAATGGAGTGAAGTGTTAAAGCAAATCAAGTAAAAACAAACTTTGGCTTAATAGCTTCCTATGAGCTGATCCTTAAAGCGAGAAAGCCTTGGGAGAGATGGAGGCTGAGGAAAGTAAAATAAGCCTGGGGAACACACATTACACATTTCACAGTAATAATAATAATAATAATAAAGCTAATGAAATAATGCAGGCAAAAGAAGACAGGTGCTTTCTGTTCACTGGGTAATAACAGTACTTCTGATCTTCAGAAGTAGTATTTAAGCAACTAGGAATACCTGTCAGCTACCTAAAAGCACAGAACAACCTTAAGATACTAGCTGCATAACAAAACTGCCTGGAAAATGTGTGGAACATGAAATTTTTTTCTTTTTTTTTTGGGGGGGGGGGGGGGGGGGGGGGGGGCTGGGAGGAGGCAGAGGGGGAAGCATTTTCTCAAGGAAATTTGATATCAGCAGAATTTTAGTTAAATTCCCAACCATTTATCCATTTATTGCAAATTTGAGTCTATTAGTCAACAGTTAGTTCAATGAGTATCACAGCATGATGTAGCAAAAAGTAGCTAAGCAGAATGTTGTTAAACACTAAAAAGCTTTTAGGTACACAGAGAAGCAATCACTATAGGTGCTCTATAGATACATCTAGCACTTTGAATTTGGACATGTTTACCATTGTCTCATAGCCCCAATATCTATCTGATGCCCACAGCATGTTTTCCTCAATCCCTCTCATTTGTCTTTACTGCTGCAGTTTATTATTTACTAATAGGCAGAGAACATTTTTTTTTTTTTCCCCTGTGCTGCCTTTATTTCCAGATCTCAAGGCCTGCTGTTTCTCATTTTGAATTCCAATCCAATGGCAGGTGCCAAGGTTCACATGTATGTTATCCATGGGCAGGAGGATCAGCTCGTTTATGTGGCATCAGTTGAACTGAACCACTCCCTGTGCTGGCTGCATTTTAATATTTTTAATCTTGCTTTGGAAGGCATGCTATTTTGGTGAGAAACCAAATGCATTCAAAGCTGCACACAACAGGAGATATACAATTTCTAAATCTAGGCTTCTGTAAAATTAAAAAGCCAAACCAAAACAAAGAAAAAAACCCCACTTAAACACATGTAACTGGAGAATCTATTAGGTCCAGTCCACCCACAACCATCTGGAACACTAAGTTATCTGTCGGATTTATCCAAACAAAACTTTGGGCAAAACATGAGCAGAAATGAGGTGACGAAGTTGAGCTGAAGTGATTTTTACATAAATCTTTTAAAATGTCCAAGGCCAAGAAGGCCAATTTTAAGAATTGCTGAATGATATTACCATAATAATGTGAAATAGACCATTTTAAAGGCAAAAAGCTGTTCCCACTGAAGTCAATAGCAAAATCTCACTGACTACAATAGTAGTGGGATTGGTCTGCTGAGTAGCAAACCATGCTTTAAAAAAATCAATACTTCAATTTTACAAGGTAATATGGATAACAGTATAGTTGCCTATTATCAGAGCCCATAGTCTGTGGATTTTATCTCTCTAATAATGGCAAGGTTTAGCACCTATCTTATGAATCATTGAGAGGAAAGACATAAGCCATTTCAAAGCATTTCCCCTGCCCCAGCCGAGAAAGATCTCCAGAGGCAGGACGCGCTGCACTGAGCGTGCCTCCATCAGCGCCGTGCAGCAAGGATTACTCTGAAATGAATGGCTGCCTCTCTCGGAAAGAAAAAAATAGCATTAATCGCTGTGGATCTCGGGGTAGCGTTTGATGCCCAGGGCTTCCATTCCAGCTCTTCGTACGTGCCAACCATAGACAGAGATGTCCCGAAATGGGTCAGGTTTTCGTCTCAAACCCCACAGGAAAAGAAAAACAAAACCAAAACCAAACCAAACCAAACCAAAAAACCAGGAGAGCTTTTTATTTCGTATTTTCCATTTCACGCTTCAAGCATTGCCGCGTTGTGATCCAAAATAGAGCTCTATCCCATACGTTCATTTTTACGCCGAGGATATTCATAGATCTTAACAGATCTAGAGATAGACTTTGGGGAAGGGAGCTGAAGTCTCCGTCTCCGGCCGCACCAGGGCAGCCAGACCGCTGTGTGTTTATTCCCTGGAGTCCCCACCGGGGGTTGTCAGGGTCCGGCGGCCGCGGGGCTCTCCGTGTGCCGGGAGCGGGGTGGCCCCGGGTGCGGCGGAGGCGCGGTGACCGTGGCTCCATCGGACATAATGAGCGCGGCGGCTCGGCAGACATGTCCCTCACCCCTCCCCCTGCAGCCATATGGTGCCGTAAACAGCCGTGCTGGGACGGGGTTTTGTTGTCGTTGTGTGCGTGTCCCCCGCCCCTTCCCCCGCGGGTGTCCCCGGGGTGCGGCC
>WEIU01016032.1:52573-80142 GCA_013389925.1 Aegithalos caudatus | reverse complement strand
CACATGTTTGAGAACTTTCACTTTAAACTCTGCAAATGTACCAAGTGGACCCTGTAGACTTAGTAACCAGGAAATAAAAAAGCAGAGATTTTTTTTTTTCATAAACCATAGGATTTTTCAGGGCAATTTAGTGATTTTCCATACCCCATTTCATTAATTCAAATATCAGTTAAGTAATTATCCTTAAAACAAAGTGAGAGAATGAAGGATATAATTTGAGCAGAATCCTTTCAACATAATGCCTAGTAAGCTCTTTGAAAAGAATTCCGAAGGTGCTCAAAATAACAAAACCAGACAAATTTAATTATAGAGATAGGAACTCTGAATACATCTTAAATTATATAAAGCTCAGCCTCATAATAGGGGAGTCTAGAAGCTTCAGTTTCTCAAGTTTACAAATCAGATTTTAAAAGCTTAACCTGCAGAAAACTGTGTGAGTGTGCTGCACCATAAACAAGATCTAGAGAAGGAGAGCTTTCTAGTAAACTTGCTGACAACTCTATTTCCCAGGTCCCATCTCACTGGGAGACATTCCTTCTGCTGCAACACAGCAGGAGGACCGAGTGTGAAAGCAACATTAATCTTTTGGCCTCTTAATAGTAATAGGTTGACTTCTGTGGGACCAAAAATGTAAAATAAATTGCTACAGTAACTACAGCATCACTAACTCACAAGGGTTAATTCAGAGAATTGGTATAGCTTGAATTATACATAGCATCAGTTGAGTTGATCACAGTCTTCCCCCCCAGTTTGAGCAGCAGGGTGAAGGAGGTGACTCCACCCCTCTGCTCTGCTCCGTGAGACTGCACCTGGGGGGCTGTGTCCAGGACTGCAGTCCACAGCATAGAAAGACATGGATCTGTTGGAGGGTCCAGAGGAGGGACACGAAGATGATTGGGGGGCTGGAGCACCTCTCCTACAAAGACAGGCTGAGAGAGTTGGTGCTGTTCAGTCTTGAGACAAGAAAGGTCCAGGGAGAACTTATTGTAGCCTTTAAAGTACTACCACTGTAGTACTTGAAGGGTGCTTACAGGAAAGACGGACAGAGAGTTTTCACCAGGTCTGTTGTGAAGAACAAGGGTGATCTTTTTAAACTGAACAAGGGTAAATTTAGATTGGACAGAAGGAAGAGATTTTTTACTATGAGGGTAGTGAGGCACTGGAACAGGTTGCCCAGGGCAGTGTGAGTGTCCCATCCCCAGAAGTGTCCAGGGCCAGGTTGTATGAGGCTTTGAGCAGCTTGATCTGGTAGAAGGTATCCCCGTCCATGGAAGGGGGATTGAAACTAGAGTATCTTTATGGTCCCTTCCAACACAAACCATACAGTGGTTCTGATTCTGTCTCTGTAACTCATGAGGCTCTGTAACTGAAGTCTGGGAAGGATGAAAGCAAACACTAGGATGCTCAACTGGAAACTGTTACCTTAATAGATTTTTTTTAATTTCAGTGAATATACAGTCTGAAACATACAGTGAATGGAGAAGGGATGTCTATAAGCTATGAGCAGAAACAAGGAGGCAAAAAAAACCCCCCAAAAATGGGTGGAGGAAAAAAGGAGCATCTGAGCAGAAAATCTATTAGGAAAAAATGAAATGGAGCAATGCTTTTTACATCAGCATCCAAAATCTGAGTGAAATACAAAAAGATTTTTTTGGGTATCATCCGAAATCCTAAAATGTATTTGTCAAAGAAAAATTGAGTAGAAAAATATTCCTGACCCCTGGAGGAGAGTGTAATGATGCCATTGTGTTGTGAAGTACTCTCAGCTGGCAGGTTACTGTTAAAAAAATGACTGAACAAAATGGAAAAAGGGCAGTAGTAGGGAATACATAGATGGGATAAAACCCCAGATACAGAATGAAACCCCATCCTAAACTCATTGTATCAGCTGGTGACAGCTACCTCAAGGGTCTGTCTGTTTTTCCTAGGCTTCATTTAGCAGCTTGCTATGCCAATGAAATACTGTTGAATCAAATAGAATTTAATTTCACATATATCCCCACATGAAAACCAAGCACACATATTTACCAGACGTGCAGCTGTGCCTGTTGTCTCCCCAGAAAGCAAATTTCAGGATACATGCAGAATGCCCCCAATGAAAAGTTGTTCTAGAAATTATTTGATTTGATGGGAAATTACTATGTCATTTCCTTTTAAAGGCTGTAGTACACAAAACACAGTACTGTAATAGGCTATTTGCACAGAACAGAACAGGGTTTGCCTTTATGGTCTTTTTAAAAATCTTCTTGGTGATCCATGCTGGTTTGGCAGTTGTAGACATACAATTTGGAATGTAGAGTTTACCTACAAATCGCCTTCTATGTGGTTTGGGTAACAGATGTGATTTGTCAATAAAATAATAACATTTTTCTTGGAGCAGGCAAGGCTTAAGTGATGTAGATGAAATACATGCTCAGTCCTCACAGCTGACTCTGTTGGTGCAAGTGCAACAAAGCCTTTTCACTCATTTTGGAGTGAGTGGCTGCTATAAAGTGCAAGCAAATAAGTGGGTGCAATATATTTACAAAGAGAGGAAGGTGACACAAGAATTTCTACTACACTAGTGTCCTTGGTTTTGCTAAGTGTTTCACAAAACATGTGATTTCTTGCAGAGTGTCTTGGGAAATGTAGTCCCAGAAGACACAAACCTGACATGAAGAAATAGCCAAAATTTGAAATAACCAAATTGCAGCTTCTTGTAGGTATAGCAGTATATCAGAAGATGCAGTTTAATGTTGAATTGATGCATAATGGAACAAAATATGCATCTGAAAATTCAGTCCTTGTTAATGTTTTGTTCAGCAGAATAAAAACATTGCTGTTCATGTTGTCAGCAAGATGAAAACAGATGTTGGCTTTCCTTGTGAGATAAATTTGAATCTTTATAACTGTAGCCATCTCTGATGTGTATGTGGAACTGTGATCTCTGCATTTGCTGAGGAATGAAAAGTGATGATTGTGTGCCCCTCGTCCTTTGCGGGCAAAGCATCATTTTGGAGAGGATAGGACAATTTGGAAGATTGAGCCATAGTTTATTAAAATCAATGTTACCCTGAGACTAGCTATGTTGGTTAGAGCATAATGTAAATATTTTCAGGGTTGTGATCCATGTAGAGGGCATTCACTTAAGAACCTGATGATCCTTGTGGATGCCTTCCAATATTGTGTGATTCTTCATTGGGATTTTAAATTATGCTATTATTTGTGAAGAAAGAGTGTGCTGAATCCTTTGCAAGGGAAGTTATTTTTGGTAGGAGATGAAATTGGGCTCCTGGAATTGGGAGATAAGCTGGAAACAAGGCAGTGACATGACAAGGCCTTAGGGAGGTGATCACCTATTTCTCACTGCCACCAAGAGTCCCTTGCTAACTCCTTCTTAGCAGATATGATCTGGTATGACAGAGGAACTTTATTCTCCAGTGAGTCCTAGAGAGGGTTAGTGCCATGCCTGTGCTCCAAGTGAGCATAACTAAGAAACTGCAGCACAGCAGTCTGCAAAGCTTTTGTGGAAGGCTCTTGGCATAGGCTCAGCCAAAGTTTCTGTGTTTACCTCTACTAGTCTGTAAAATAGCATCTCAGAGGCAGTGATAAACCTACCTCAGATGAGTAATTTATGACAAGACAAGAAATTACATTGTGAACAACAGAAGACAGTTCCTTTTCTGTCGGGGTGGTCTAAGTGGCCATTTGATTTTTCTTTCATCTGTCCCTGATTTTCTATAGTACTTTCCATCTCAAAAAATCCCATATGAAAAATTCAAGCTAAACTGTCAATTACAACCAGCTCTGGGTTGGATGGTACATCCTTCAGTCAGGTTGTACACATCTTATGTGTACATATGTCATGAGAGGAAGAGAACTTTACTGTCATTACTGAAGGCATCCAAGTGACCATTAACTTAATACAGCCAATATATACAGATGGCACAGGTCACTTAATACTGGTGAATTACAGTTTTGATACAGTTTGAACACAGTAGTTTAAACTAAGATATTGGGAGACAGATCGCCAAATTCTTCTGAACCTTATGAATAATATAATCATTATATTGTGTTTAAACATAATTGAATTCTAATCCTGTGTTTCGACTCTTCCTGTTTTTATAAACAACTGAGAAACTTATTCTTTTTATATAAAGAAAGAAAGTTTAAGTAAGGATTCATGCTCACAGAGAATTGTTACTATAGTGTATGGTTCATGTTTTGAGCACAGAATTGTACTGTTAATTACAAAGCTTTGTATAGTTTGCATATTATGCATTGTAGGTATAACAAAATAAGCATGAATTTTATTAGACAGAGCAGACTGTTTCATCTGCATATTTTCTTTTCTTTCATCAACTGTAATATATGTACACTAATATCATATCATGTATCATATATCATAATCATATATCATATATCATATCATATATCATATCATATATCATATCATATCATATCATATCATATCATATCATATCATATCATATATCATATATCATATCTTATATATATTTGTGTGCAAAGCTTAGTGTATGGTAGTAAATTAATCCAGGGCATGCCTGGATTAAGGCAGAGACTTGCAACAACCTCATTAATAGAGGGTCTTCAGCTTGCAAGTACTCTGATTCATGCATGAGATGTTGGGCAAATCTGGTTACCTACTTACTCAAAACACCAGTTCTTGCAGTACTGTTGAGGTAATAATGGTCCCCTTCATTATTTGGCTGTTCCCTTAATTTTGTTAGAAAAATAATTGGGTTGGTGGGCTGCATCATTAGTCATCAGAAGTGGGATGTTCCTCTTATCTACACTAAAAAGAAATTAGGTAGCTAATACCTATCAAAATTAGGAAGCTGAATTTACTCAATATAACAGAATTTGAAAAGTCAGTGCTGTAGTTGCTGTTGTTTAGAACTGTTTGCTGCTGGGGCATGCTCCAAATTTGATACCGGAAAAGTTCTGAGTAAAATTCATATAAGTGAACATTTGACCTCTTTCTATTGTAAATTTATAGTCCAGACATTGTCCATTTCAGTTTCAGAGCAACATAATAAAGAAAAATGATTCAATTTACTCTCCCATTTAATAATCAATGGTAGATGTGCATATAAGATAAGACTGCAAAACATTTTAAAGAAAATTCGCACAGAGGCTTTAGATACAGGCTTTTGAATAAGGGCACTGCTATACAATAAAGGTCTGAATGAGAGACACAACAAACAACTCATGGAATTTCACTGCCAGTGGCACAACTGACACAGATTTTGATTTCCAGCCCTCTGATGAGTGTTGGTGCCTGAGCATGCCTGAGAGAACATGCACACAGTCCCCGTGGAAATTGCTAGCCATAAATCTGTTTAAGCCCTGGAAAAAGTGTTTGGACTGCATGAGGAGCTGCAGATGGAATGAGAGAGGAGCAAGGGGGACAAAAAAGTAAAAGTAACAGGGAAAATGCATTTTAATTTAGTGCTTTTGTAGAAGAACCAATTTTACTCCCACAAACATATAAGTATTCTTGCTGCTTTAGGAAGGGCATAAAAAAAAAAAAGGCAAAACAGACTTTTTTGCACTGTATGAACTTTTTGGTTTGATATATCTTGTTCAGAGAAAAACTGAGTTAACTGGGTCTTCAGAGAAGTTCAAGGGGCTGTTTGAGGTTACTGTATCCTCGTAGTGCATAACCCTACAGGCCAAATAGAATTTAGTGGGCTTTCATGAAGGTCCATCATATGTACACATTAGCAAGTATTTTTTATTGCACCAACAGCTTCAATGTTATATCTGTTACAGAACAGTTTTCTTTCTAAAGGAGTTTACCAAAATGATTCACAAAGACTCCCTTTTTCAATCAGCACTCATTTTTCTCTGAGATTCTTTTTATATCTATTTCATTTACATCAGTGTAACAAAAATTAGTTGGCAAGGTGAAACTGTAGATCAGTGTTGAAAATTTCTCCTAAGCAAAGTCTGGCTAATATTGACTTCAGTGTACAGTAGCAGCATGTTTGTGCTGAATGGTGGTATGAACTCCCCATCTGCAGATGTCAGCTTCCTAACTATCACGCTGGTCAGGACTGAACATATGGTGGAGCAGTGTTTTTCAAAACTTGGTTCTGCTGGCAAGGATTGGCCTCTTCATGCTGTAGACTTTGTTTATGGTTGAGGAAGGAAGGAAGTAGAAAAGGAAAAAAAGTGGTGTAAATAATCTGACTATCTTCAACAGTGCTTCCTCACAGAAACACAAGATTTTTGCATAGGTTACTTGCCTAGGTTACCCAGGAGAGAAAAGTGTTGCAGGAATTAAAAAAGGGATAGAACTGGGGAAATGTAATTTAATTAAAGAAAAACTCAACAACTAAGTTATTGAAGAGCCTCACATAAGCCTGCTGAGGTAATTTCATAAAACCTGATCTGTGCACACACATACAAATATTAACCAAACTTAAAAAAAAAAGGAAAATTAATCAGTTGCCAATTAATTTAGTTTGATGATACTTTTGAAGGTATAAGCCTTTTCTCAGGTCTGAGGGACAATGAAAAACTTCCGGTTTTTTTCCTGTCTTTTTGGAAGAGAAAATTTTTAAACCCCTCCATGAAGAATTTTCCTGAAGAACATGGTTAGGTATTTGGCTCATGGCATTGCTTGCCACACCAAATCTTGTTGCTAATATCTGACATATTTACTGCTTTTGTTTCAGACCTGGTTGTGTAACTAATGTTTTGCCGGATTTTTCTGGGTACTGTGCTGCTAAATCTGAGAACAGACCTTAACCCTTGCAGTTCCTACTTTGCTTATATTTGTAGGTCATCAGGGCTGGCACTGCTGCTGCTGAGACCCCATGCAGGTGGAAGTTAGTGACCCTGCATTCTGCTTGTACTGGTATGACCCTGGGTCCCCAGGGTCCTCTGTCCCAGGTCAGGTAACATTACCTGTGCAAC
Source organism: Aegithalos caudatus (assembly GCA_013389925.1). NCBI lineage: Eukaryota > Metazoa > Chordata > Aves > Passeriformes > Aegithalidae > Aegithalos > Aegithalos caudatus. The sequence continues at coordinate 73,218 of WEIU01016032.1, read as the reverse complement.
TACAGAGAGCCCTTCATAATCCCTGCTCATTTGTCCTTGCAGAAATCTAGAGGGATCTCCATTAGAGGCTGTTAATTTGTACTCCAGGAATATTTCATCTGGGAAGTACCTTTTTGCTCCCTGCAACAAGCTTTTTCCCAGTGTGGAAAGTATATTGGTGATGTGGTCAGAGAGAACCAGGCCATGCATGGAACATGGGTGCCCTGGAGACTCCTGTCCCCTTTGGCACTGGAGCTGGGGACAGTTGTCATTATTCTGCACTTGGCCTTGCAAGTGAGGCTGCTGAGCCAGTGCTTAGGCTGCATCAGCACCAAAGCTTTGTATGGGTGCCATACAAAGCCACTGATGCTTTCCGTACCTTAAGCTGCCTGTACAGCACCAGTGCAGCTGAAAATCTGATCCCCAGTGTCTTTACTGATGATGCTAATGAGGTTACCAATTAATGGCACCTAATGGGCTGTTGTAGCAGTGGTTTTGGTGATGGAGACAGCTGTCCTCTGGGAGCTGTGCTGAGTCCATGAACTCATTTTGTATAAGCAAGTGAACAGCTGTTGCAGAAACATCGATGGGAGAGATTAGGTCACACGTTTCATCTGCCTGCCACCCCAAGGCTGTTCCTTGCCATAGGCAGCAGGTGAAAGGAGGAAGCAACTTTAGGGACAAAAGCCCTTGCTGAAGTTACAGCCAGAGACCTAGACACAAAAACACTATATCCCATCAGCAGCCCTCTGATTCATCCTCTTTCCCTGACTTTTTGAAATATTTTGCCAATTAGCTAGGATTTTGAAGCAATTCTTTTATTTAGACATTTTGTCGCTGTGCAACATTAATCTACAGTGTGGTATGCTTTTGGCACTTCATTGCAGTATGTAACACTTGGCACTAGCATTTCACATTATGTATTAAAAAAGCTCCTTCTGCCAACACCCTTACATCAGAGGCTTATAAGCATTTGGAATATAATTTAAAATATATATATATTTAATAGATATAATTTCACAGGCAGCACTTTGAGGTAATGAGTACTTATTATTTAAGCTTCGCTTTAGTGTTAGGTTACTTTTGGTGTACAGTAGTTGCATTTCATCAGTCTGAAAAAAGGTGGCATTATAGACCTACATTGCATTCTCCTAGTGCTTGAATACCTGTAAAGTATAGCACACTTTAAATGATTATTGAGCAATTGCTCATTTTTGGAACATGACAGGAATGTTAAGTGTTAACATTTAATTAGTAGCTTGCCTATTTCTTTTTGCTGAGCTGATGACAATACCTCATCTTATAATTTAGGAAAAAACCCTGAACATACTAAGCAGGCCCACACTAGGATTCACACCCATTCATTTAAAAATCCCCTACAGTCAAAAAAATTTAAGGAGAATTAGTTGGTTTATCCTTGTACCTTTATTCAGGAGAAACAAATCTTTTCATGCTCAGCAGACACAAAGAACTCTCTATCTTGAGACTAAAGTAAAACTAAGTTTTATATGTATTATAATTGCTACTAACTTTTGGAAACAAAGTTTCATGGGAATCAGTGTACAGTGTGCTGAGCTGTTGGAGTGGGGAGCTAAGTCCCTTCCTTTTAAAACACTCACCAGGAGTAGCTGACCCTTCCAGATTAGCTGTGAGATTGAAAAGGCAGCTCCCCTGCCAAGCATTTAGCTTGGCATTGCAGTCTTCTCTGGAAAAGTCCTGGAGCAACTGTTTACAGCTTGGCAGATATAATTATCAGACAAAATGTATGAAGAGCAGAAAGACATGAAAAAGACAATGTCATTTCAGTATTCATATACTTAGTGGACACTTGTGCTTCAGTGAGTTGTTATCCTTCAATTTTTTACTTAGTCTGACAGTGTGTTTACAGTTTTTTCAGCAACTGAAGAAATCTGTACACAGAAAGATTACCCCAGCCTCAGAATATATTTTTTGAAACTTTTTTAGTGTCTCAGGAGAAGTCTTACAGTTATCTTAATACTTAGTCTATGTTCGGATTTAACTTTCAGTAAAAGAATAAAATGTTACTTCAATGGGATGAATTTCCACACACTTTCATCTTGTTTCGTGGTAGAACTGGAATGTTGACAGCTTTTTAAGCTTAAAATCTGCAATTTCTTAGAATTCACAGTATTACAGAAAATTCTGGTAGAAGGTCCTTATATCTAGATGAATCCTTTAATGAGTCATGAAGAAGGAATACACACATTAAAACTTTGGTCGTGAATGTGAACTTAAACAAAAAAGTTCCAGTTAGATTTTGCTCTCTGTTCAGTCACCCTTGATGTCCAAGCTAGGTTTATTAGCTCTCAGCTTCTTACCAAACACCAAGTTTGAAGAGGGCAAGTGAAGTGTGCTGGATGTTTCCAGACCTGTAATGAATATTTTTAAAGAAAATCAACTTCAAAGTCAAAACTTAATTCTTACTAATAGAATAGTAACCCATTAGAAAAGAGACAGTAGCCTTCAAGGAACAGGAAATAATACAATCTGGTTATCAAGAAAAAAACCAGTTATTGCTTCTCTTTTAAAATACAGGCTTCAGGAAAAACTCTTTTGAAACTTCCTAAGATCATAAATTATTTTTTGAGACAATTTTTCAAAATTAAGAATTTGTAAGTAAATTATAGTTAGGTTCAAGTTAATAAAAAATGTAATTCAAGACATTTCATTCTTTTACAATTCGCAGATTTTGTTTTGTTGTTGTTATTATAAATTGACCATAATTTTTCAGCTTTGAAATGCAAACTGCCATTCCCTTGCAGGTGTTATATGTGCTCTTTCTCTCTCTCTGTCCAATCCTAGCTCTGGTTCAATTGGAATTGTCACATACATTTCACTCAATATGATGCATGTAGTGCATGTAGTGCCTGAGTCACTTTTTTATGTCCCAAACTCAACAAACTTTTGTAGACAGAATAGAGCATTAATTTGCTTTCTCTATCAAAAAATAAAAGAAAAAAGACCAGCTGATATCAGACTTCATGTAAAGATGGAAGCATCATCTGTTGTTTTAACATACTAAGTAGGCAGGAATTCGCTAGAGAGGGAGATGTAAAAGGAGTAATGTGGCAAACAAAGTCTCTCAGAAGAAGTGTTTGTTCGGCTTCTTTCTGATCTCTGTACCACACCAATGCTATTTGTGTCCCTTAGCTAGATAGTTATGTATCTTTTCATCAGTTTGGGTAATGCTCATCACTATATGTGTATATGAAAAGTCATGTCTTGTTGCCTTATTAAGGAAGCTATGTCTGCATTTACATTGGCATTTTAGTTTGTAAAATGAGTATGTCTTTGGAGCAAAGCTCCTGGCCATGCTTGCTGGGCTTTGTTTCTCAATGTAATATTTTTTTCAGTATATAAACAGATTTCTTTCAGTGAAAGAAAACTGGCATTTGATAGACATGTACCTACTGGGTTGTGACCAGAGTTGTGTCCATTGCAGAGGTCCAGGTTGGAGATATCCCGAAATGCTTACGGTGCGGCGTGAGCTCCTTGGTATCGTGTGCTTTGCTCCACAGATGTGCTGCTCCTGCAGTGCCCCGCTTGCAGATGGAGATCCAGCTCGTGGTGTTTGGTTAGCCTGCAGCTATGGACTTCACAAACAGTGAAGTGTGACCCAGCTTCTGACCCGCTTTTGTTCAGAAGGGTTGTGTAAATGTTTAAATATCAAAGGAAAAAAAGAATCAGGTGCTAAGGGAAAAAGGTATTCAGACCTCAGTTAAGAAGCAACTCTTAACTGTGGAGAGTGAACTGCAACAAGGGCTCTGCCTGTCCTGTGTTCCTCATAGGGTTTTCCTGTCATTCCTTCAAGGCTCTGAGTGCAGGCATCTTTTTGAAATTACCTTGTTTCCCATGTCCATTCCTGTTTTTGGTAGGACACAAGAGTCAGTACGTGCACTCCGTGTTTTAGTTCAAATGTCTTCTGCATTCTCACTGATGATAGATCTACCTTTCACAGAGTAACAGGATGGGTCAGGCTGGGAGGGACCACAGTGACCATCTGGTCCAACCTCCCTGCTCAAGCAGGGTCATCCCAGAGCACACAGCACAGGATTGCATCCAGACAGTTCTTGAGTATCTCCAGTGAGGGAAACGGCAAATCTCTCTGCACAGTCTGTCACAGTGCACAGTCACTGCACAGGAGTTCTTCCTCATATTCAGGTGGAACTTTCTGCACATCAGTTTCTGCCTCTTGCCATCCATATACACTTCTGAAGAAAGAGGACAAAGAAAAGTTTTTGCCCTTTAACATGGAAAGAACATTAAATATTTATCCCTGAGACCACTGGCCAGGTTATTATTCTTTTCATGCCAAAGGAACCTCTGAAAATACATTTGAAAATATTTTGTGTATCATGAAATAATCTGTGGGCCTATTTTACTGTGCTTCAAGGAAAGACAGGTGACAGACTTTCCTTTTACAGGAAGTTGGCAAGTTGAGTTTCACAACCCATTCCCTGTATTTGGTAGAGCTTAATATAATGGAGCTAGTGATCCACACCGATGATGGCCTCACCTGAAATGAATCAGTAGGATAGCCCTTTTGGGTAGGATACTTTAGACTTACAGCATTGACCCCTTACTGTTTATGGACAGATTTGGCTTTGGTGCTTTCCCATCAGCTGGTAGAGTTCAAGAGATAAAGGAGAAAGGAACTTCTGCTCAGTATTGATTTTGTGTTTTGGTTGTTTTGAACTCACCTATCAGGTCAGTCCAGTAAGAGGACTTTTTGTCACTTACAGTTTTCATAATACATCAAAAGTTTGTGTCTGTTGTTTAGTTTTAGTCTCTCATCTCCAAGGGTGAATTAATTTGCCATTTTACTTCACTTTATTCTCTTTGTTTTCGTGATCTATGTCTACAATTAGTTTGACTCATTGCTGCCATGTTGTAGCTTATTTGTTTAGTTCTTGTAGTGCATGTTTATTCTAAAGGGAGATCTTGTCAGCTGGAAATGGTTCTGATGTGTATCTGTTTTAATATAATTCTGATTTTTCCTGTCTCCATCTGCTGGTAAAAAATGAGATTTGCTGTTTAAACATGATATAGTGAGGAACAGAAACCGTAAATTTCAAATAATAAATATCCCTTTTGCTATTATAGACACTTTTCATTTGGAACTGGATAGAAAGGATCAGTTTATTTATTTTAGGCTACTTAATAATAGCTACCAAATACTAATAACTTTTGCTCTTTTGTGGATTTTCACTGTGCTGACAGGAATGAGTCAGATATTCAAATGGATGTACTCATAACTGGGAGTTCAAATGGGCTGATTGAAGTAATTTGTTCATTTCTATGGGAGTAAGAGGCATTATAAAATGCTCATTCCTGTTTTTAAATATAAATTTTTTTACAGTTACTGAACAAGCACATAAAGGAAATAATGTACAATGGGATTTTCAACTTGTTAATTTGTTTTGAATTATTTCTGCAGACAGATATATAGGGTTCATGTTATACATCAACTACCATTGCTTCCTCCTAACACTTTCCATACAAAATTTTCCTGTCTTGAACCCTGAGGGAGTAAAACTTCTACATATAATCATGTCAGGAGCTCATTATGCATGAACTAACAATGCAAAGGGCTATGTGCAAAACTTTTTGTTCATTCAGGATATGGTGTTTCAGTCAACAAAGGACTTTGCTTCTCATCCAGGGGAAATTTAAAATGTGTTAGGAGTCAGCAGAGGTGTGAGGATATAAATGCTCTGCTGCTGTCTGAACTGATTACATGAGAAGTATGTTGCACATCATATTTATGCATTCAAAGCAGTCTTAGATTTGTGATCTATATGTGATTTATATTAAGTAATGAAATATTTAGGTGCATTGTTATTTGCATCTACTCCTAATGTTTTGTAGGTGCTTCTGGCTTTGATGCTTTTACAACAGAGGTTTTTATAGACCTGAACATTTTCTATAAAACTACCAACCAAGACTTTTATTTTCTATTTCCGTCTATCATGTCTTTATAGGAATATTTTTCAAACACTGTCAAGATGCTGATAGTTATATACATTCACAAAGCAAGAGGGTGTTTTATGAAACCTATTTCCTCCTAGAAATTTCAACAGGAGATGGGGCAGCTATTCTCAAGCAAGGAATTACAAGCACTTTTATTTCAGTGGCATTAATTTTAAAGGCTTGTATTACATTTTTTTTCTTCTCTGAAAAGTAGCTATAAAAATGACAACCTTTCATTTAATAGATACTTTTGCTGTCTTAAGAGTTTTATCTATTCACTTTCCTGGCAAACTTTCTTTCTTTCTTTACTCCAAAAAGCCCTGTAGATCCAATTTCAATAAAAGAGACTGCCTCCCTAGCCATCCTGATTCAGAGGGATCCTTAGCACTTTCTGGGAGGCGCACAACTCTCTGTAAAATTCACTTCTGTTCAGAAATTTATTCTTTGTCTAGATATCTAAAACAAAAACAAAGCAACAACTTTAATCTCAGAGTACAAATGGATTTTTAGTGCTGAAAATGAAAATAAACATTTCTTTATTTGTATCCTAAGAACATAGGAAGATCTCTGTATATACATAAACCCAAAAGTAAACAGGAAAAACTGTAATGCAAAGAGTAAAATGAAGTAGCATCTCACTAATAGAGATTGAAACTACTCCAGCAGCTATAAGGATAAATGTAGTTTGTCAGTGTCTGTCACACTGCTGGCCAGAGAAGCATCTGAGACCACTGGTTTAGGACAGGGCACAGCACATCTCAGTGAGGGCTGAAAGGAGAGTGCTGAAATGGCCTGAAAGATTTGAGAGTGAAAGTCCAATGCTTGAAGTACAGCATTCAGTGAGGCTTCCATTCCTAAGTCATTTCTGAAAGTGAGGCTTGGACTCTGTCCATGCTGAATAGAAGTCCTAAAAATACCTCAGTGTTTTATAAATATCCCCCTTGCTATGCCAGAGTTGTTACTGCCCAAGTCACTTTGGAAGTGGTATTTAAGCTTCCTAGAGCTATCAAGAAGAAACTCAATTAATATCTAGTCTACCCAAGACAGGATTTGCTCATACTATTCCTGACAGATATTTGCCTAACCCGGTCTCAAAATCCTCCTGTGACATACATCCCACAGCCTCCTCAGGCAAACTATTACTGTACTGGACTATCCACATCAATAGCAAGTTTTTCCAAATGTCTGATGTAAATCTCCTGTGTTGTGGTTTAAGCCTATTACTTGTCCTGTCCCTTGTGAACATTTCATAGCCTTTCAGTCATGGGAATAACATTATGATGCATCCTCTCATTCAGGTTTTTTTTAGCCTTAGTTGAGGCTAAAATACTGTCCCCTTAGGCACTGTGAAAATTTTTACCCAAAGCCAGCTTATAAAGCAGAGCTTCTTTGTTAATGCCTTTATAAAATAACAATTTCAGGATAAAAGTGTAGTGTAATGGCATATGGCAGGAAAGCCTGATACACTGCATCCACTTCAGAGATCTCATAGTTTAAATGGAAGTTTGAGGTTTTATCATTTGCCCAGATTTTTAACTATTGGAATGTCAGTATGGAATATCAAAAGTGTCAGTAAATAGCTACCTTATTCAAATTACTCATCTGGTGTATTGCTTCTTCAGTTAAGGCTTACAGCTCTGTCCAGAGTTGTATGCTGCTGGATGAACTGAACAGTTCACTCACAGCCAGCCCATTGGCACTTCCTGCAGCATTGCAGGTGCTCTGAATTAAGGTCTACCTTATTGTCTTAGCACCAAGCAGGATGAAGCCAATTTAGTCATATCCAGGCTCCACTAGATAAAGTTGCATGTAAATAAAGTTAGATGTAGATATTGAATTATAGCCCTGTCTTCTCCTGGAGCAGTTTCTACTCTGTTTAAAGCATTTCTTTCCTACTCTTTTTGACTGAAAAGTTTGGAAAGTTTGTATTAATTTTCTAGCACTTCAATTAGCAATCATAATGACAATTTGTGCAGAATTTACTTTGTATATTTTTAGAAGTTCTATCAATGCTGATTGATTTAATCAGCTACATGGAGAAATACCCTTTCAGGAGTATTATACCTCAGATCATACCTGCCAACTCCATGTCTAGTGAGAGAGGTAGGAGGACCATTAGGGAAAGAACACTGCACACTATGGCTACCAAAAATGGCAAATTGAGTTTCATTTCTGAGTTTCTTCTTTCAATGTATTCATAATGTTTGCATGTGTCAGCTCTGCTGAGGTGGCATCTCAGGTTTTAAATTAATATTGTTGTAATGCATTTCTTTTTAATTAAAAAAGAGAGCTCCCTTGTAGGAAATTTCATAAAACAAAACTCATTAGTAATAAACAGATTAAATCTTTGTCAGTTAATCAACACTATAAACTTCTGAGTATTCAGAGAGCTGTGTGAGATAACACTGTCGTCATAATAAGAGTGTTTGAAATCATCAGGGATCCCACGGTGCTGTTTGGGTGGTGAGAAAATAATGATTGAAGATGGGCCCCCCTACAGGGGCTCACGTGAAGTCCCCTAAAGATTAAAGCTGCAAAGATCTCATTTTGATGTTGAGCCTATCTCTAAAGCATATTAAAAAAAAATTAGTAGGCAATGGTGGTGCATAGTACCAAGCAAATTCTTAATGATGCTTAAACAAAAACCTGTCAGAATGCCACAAAGTTTTTGAGCTGGTGGTCAGTGACTGATCATGGGCTGGGAGCTTCACAGCTTTCTCAGAGTGACTGTTACCAGTGGATCTGAGGCTTTAACCTGTAGTGGAGATTTGCCTGGAAATTCCTCATGTTCTTCCACCCTGAATCCTCAACACAGTCATTTCCATCAGAGCTGTTGCAGTCCTCTCATTGCACGTGTGCCAGGTTTCTGCCCAGGTCCAGCTGTCTCCTGAGGATAAAGAACACAGTGGAAGAGACCACATAGCTTTGGGCAGGGACCTCTCTAAAGAAGGTTGGGCAGACTAGAGCAGGACAGGGTGTAACTTGTCTGGCTGTTAGTGTATCAACACCTCCTAACCCACTATCACTTGGAATAATGCACATTTAGAAGATTACGCTCTAAAGGCATTGACGTTTTCTCCATTGCTACTAGGAATGTGTCATTGCTCCTCTGTGTCACCCTGGGGGGTTCTTTGGAGCCGCTGGGATTATTTGGGTTCTTTCTTTAAAATATATGAAAAATTGAAGTGGGCTGGAATAAAAATAGGAGAAGTGAGAAAAATGAATCATGTTTGTCCACATACAACAAACTTAGTGGAGTGGATTAGCAAGAAGTTATCATCAGGGGGACAGAAAGTGGGAGTCATACATAATTATTACCTTTTAATTTCTCATCTTTGTCTTTATTTGGTTGCTGCAGCCATAATTGCATGTGTTTTGTTATAGAAGTGCCCATATAAATCAGTTTTGTTGTGGCATGAATTAAACAAGCAGTAATGATATTATAAAATATATTCAGTTTGGAACACTGTTATTGCTTAAAATATACAATGAATGCTAGGTTATACTGCTGCCTCCAAAGATTAAATTCGAATACAATGTTGGAGTATAAGTGAATTGGCCATTCTTATTTTATTTTTCATATACTTGTGTTGTATTACAAATTCCAGCCTGCTTGGTAGATATCTATTCTGGAAAAACAAGTGCCCCTTCATTAGAACTGAGTCCATAGGCAGCTGTAAAACAAACAGAACCCAGTGTGGATGGTTCTGTTAGAAAGGCAGGAGCTGAGCTGCACTGGTTAATTTCAGAGATGCTGGGGACTGTTTCTTTTCAGAAGTCTTTAGGTACCATGACACTATCACTTTTAAAAATCAGATGCTAGGTTCTCAGTTCTCCACTTCTTCCAACTGGACATCTGTGTGCAAAAGTAGAAAATATTTAAAACACTCCTTGCTTTTCCTCATATTGTATGTCTTCATATAGTATGTCTTCAACAATTTTCTCAGGGGCAAATTGTTTATAACAACTTCCTTCGTATTCATAATTGCAGTCAACTCTTTGAATTAAAACCTTTTATTAAACACCATTATGAAATGCTAGGCACAGATTTACTAGGAAGGGAATGGGAGAATAAAAGAGCTGTTGCATCCCTACTAGCAACCATATAATGCATTTTTGTGCTGTATGTTTGGGACTACTTCTGCCTTTGAATCGTGTTTGGGCATTTGGAGAAAGAAGCACAGATGCTTTTTGTTTTGTTTTTTTTAAATGCTGAAGTGGAAGATCACTTCCTATCAAGAGGCCAAATTCCCTGGTTTGGCAAAATAGGCTGCTTGCAAGGATCTATGTGCTCCTCCTGATCACGCAGCTTTCCTACAATATTGTGTCTGTCATTTGCAGGGTGGGTGATCTTCAGATATTAATGGGTCTTTAACTCCCTTCTAAAAGAGGACAATGTGTCTCATGATTATCATGATTTATCTATTCATCTTGTCTCCCTTACTTTTTCTGTTCTCCCTTTTTTTTTTTTTTCTTTCCAGGATGGAGTAGGTGTAGATGAGAAGCTGTCTTTACGGCGGGTGGCCGTCGTAGAAGATTTCTTTGACATTATTTATTCCATGCATGTTGAAACTGGGCCCAATGGAGAACAAATCAGAAAACATGCTGGACAAAAGAGAACATATAAAGCAGTAAGTAAAAAAAAAACAGCTAAAAGTGAATATGAGTCTCTAAAAATGTGAGTTATTTGGGTTTAGTCACATGGCATGACATTTGTAGGTTGTTTTTTTTCCAAGTAGTTAGTGCTGACACTCTTACTCTCAAACTGATTTCAGAGATCTTTCATTAGTGCATGAAAACCTATTGTTTAGAAATCACATTTGCTGTTTAATAAGGGCCACATCCACTGACTTCACTAGAGATTCTCTCATTGGTATAAGAATTTGCTATTTCTGTAATGGTTTCACTATTTTTCTAATAGGTCTGTATTAATTAATTGGTATTAAATGGATGAAGTGTTAAAAAAGTCTTAGATGATATTGTCACAATTTGGCTAAATGGATTTCTATATTTCAGCATATAAATGAAGGTGCCTTATAGTTTATTGCCACAGACTAAGTAATACCTACTGTTTTAATGGTATGAAAACTTGTAAATGTCCTAAATTCAAAGGGCTGGAAAACTACTAGGTACAATAAGGAAAGTGTTGAGGGGGCACCTCCCATACCTGCATAAACTGACTGAGTAAAGAGAAAATATTATTTCTAAAATTTTAATTGCATCAGTACTGTCTTAAAATAGCTATAAATAGCTTTTGTGATTAGTGACACAAATATAACAGTTTACTGTCTTATGAAGAACTAATGAAACACTTGCTGCACTTTGCTGAGGTGCTTAAAATGCATGGTCTTGCCTGGATTTGGTTGACCAATGTTCCATGTGTAGGGCTGTGATAGTGCCAGGCACACTCAGAGGTTGATCCTGGCCCAGCTGCCCAGCTGTTTCCAGGTGCTGAAGCACCAGGGGCTCCCCCAGGGTGGCAGGGCAGGGGTGCCCAGTCAGGGCCCATCACACAGCCCTGACCAGACTGCAGAGCATCTGAGGCACCTCTCCCCCTGGTCCCAGTGGGATGAGGCTGGCAAGGAGCTGTGGACAGGGCCCTGAGGTGACCTATCACCCTGAACACAGTTCATCATTTTAAAAACAGCCTGCAATTATGTGAGCTGGTTTTCATCAGAGGTCACCAGAATATGGGGAAGCTCTAGGTTTCTGATTCAATTTTGGCTTTAAAAAACAGTCTTTTTCCATTACTGTTTTTTTTTCTTTTTTACCCATATAACAATCTTTTCTCTGTATCTGTGAATCCCTTCACAGATATTTTATTTATAGGCTATTTCAGATAGTTTGTTGTGGGATAAGCTCTTGGCAAATTTTTTTTATAATTTGTTCCCAGAGGTATTGACCTTAAGATAGACATATGAAGACATCTTTCATCTGGATGTGCTTTTGTAAGGCTTGAAGTGTTATTTCAGGGTGAACTAATGCAAACTCTCAAGATTAATTTTCATCTGGCACCTCAGCCATTTTGATACTTTGTCTTCTCTTTCAGAACGCATTAGAAAAATGATATTTTCCATTGACCTTTCTCTTTCTATTTTGTTTTACCTCAGTGGGCTGTTCAAAGGTATAGGTCACAAATGTCTTAGAATAATATACAGCTATAGGGAATGCTGCCAACTATAAATACAATACTTCAAGTCATCATCCCACAAATGTGTGCCAAGTATAATATTTACTACTGTAAGAATCCCATGATTGCAGGTGAGATAAAAAAATTGTTTATTGTGAATAGCATGAAAGACTAGTGTAACTTCAGTGAGAAGAGCTGTTTGTGCATATTGAGAAGCCTACACAGTAGTTTCATCTATTGTCAGCTTTTATTGCAATTGAGACATGAGCCTGTTTCATTAAGGATGTCCAAATGTAAGATTTTATCATTATCTGTCTGCAGTATGTATGCATTCATTTAATTGTATATTAATTTATTAAGGGCATTGAGTTGTCTTTCCCAGTGACAAGATTCACAGATATAATTTTTAAATACTTCCATGGGTTAAAACAATGGAAAAAAGGCTCCAGAAGAAACAAATTTCAATTCTTGCTCTCTATTCTGACATAAGAAGTCAGTTAAGTAAACAGGCATCAAACTCTACCAGACCAACTGGGGAAACTCATGCTCCTTTATGGACCTGTCCATGAAAATGCCTTTACTAAAAATTAAGAGCTGTAGAGGCAGTCTGTTCCAGGAAGCCATGCAGTACCTACCTCCACTGTGGCACTGTAAGGAAGAAAAGGGTAATATCTTGGGTAACTGTCTCCCAAAACATGATACTCTAAAAGCTTTATAAATCAAACTGAAGTACTTTGGCTGGGTTTAATTTCATTAAGTGAATCTGGAACAAGATTAATTTAGTCTTGTTTCTTTATTCACATGTCAGAAGTGAATCATCCCTGAGATCTCTGCATGTATTAATCATGCATAAGTATTCACCAAATGGTTTGAGTGAAGAACTGTTATAGGAGACATGGTTCACAAACTGTATGCTACAATTGCTATTTGTATTTTACCCCTGGCATATGGTCACATTGCTTCTGTTCTCTCACTGGATAACCAAAACATTTTAACAGGGAAATTATGGGGAGAAAACACCACAATTTTGGTACAAAATTCCTGAACTTCTGAAGTCCATAAATACTGTAATGGATTTTCAGTACCTAAGTATTCCTGAAAAATTAATGGCATAGCCCTTGAGAATTACAACATATTGATTTTAAGTAATTAATTTGCTTATGTCTGTGTGAGCCTCATTTTCAACAGTGAACTTGCTCCACTCAAAGTTTTGAATACGCACAAGAATGATTGGAAGGGTAATGAAATTGTCAAAGGTGACTTAATTAACTACTGTCTGCATTTACAGAATAGCAAATTTGGTATAGCTAGAGTCTTTTTAATTTTTGATAGAGTTGCCCTGTGTGCTGGAGTGCTAAAATACATCAGAATGTCTTTTTAAAAATGTGTTCAGAACACTTGACAAATTCAGTTAGAGAATCTGCACTGCCTTGTTTATGTTAACTGTGTGGAAATGCGTGATATTTTTACAACTGATTGATTTGTATGGAACTTCCTACACTGGCGCTGTGCAGGAAGACAAATAGGATGTGGTACTTGAGACCTCTTAAAGAGCAGAGTACTGGAAAGAGCCTTTCCATTTTAACTGGGGCAGCAATGTACCAAGTTCAAACTTTGGAATTTTTGGCACAAACCCTCTAGATAAATTAGGAAAGCATCTGTCCTTCAATATTTAAGTTTAGAATAAGGTCCCATTCTCTTCTCCCCTGTACGCTAAAAGATCATAAAGGGAATTGTATAAACTCTGTGTGTACGATGACAGAGAGCAACCTTGAAAATATGCAAAACGGGAGTGTCCTATATAACTGACAGGGTTTGTGTTCATTTTGGGTGCCTGACTTGTATACAAGGTAAGATTGATGTGCTGTGTTCTTTGCCAGAATAACTTGATGTAGATCTATGCCAGCAAATAACCCAGATGTGGCTTACATATGTAAAATGAAACTGAGAATTTAAATCATATCCAAAGTATGCCAGACTGAAGGAATAATTAATGTGGTGCTTTTAATCTCAGCTATTTTCCCAGTTCCCAGGGAAGTTTACAAACAGGGAAAACATTGAGGGTCTTGATCTGGGAGATAATTCCCTCACAAAGGCAGGATATGTGACCCAAGGCCTGGCCAAGTCGGCTGCTCAGCAGGGGCACAGGTGACTAGGAAGATGCGGAAGGTGAAAAGAGCATGTTCCTTGGGGCAGGGGAAAGCAGCAGTGCCCAAAAAGGTTCATGCTTGTCTTGAATTCCCCTGGGTCCTCTGCTGGGCCTCACAGGAGGTGGGATGAAATGCTGATGCAGGCAATGTTGTCAGGAGAAAGTACTGGGATCTTGCAGGGGTATCTCTGCTAGCAGTTGCTGCCACACCTCAGTATCTAAGAGGAACTGCTTTGCTTTGGGGTAATACTTTCCACTCTGTCTTCTCAGGGAGTTATCTTTGTGTAGACATCCCACTCCAAAAGGAGAACTGTGGCATCAAACTTGGGATGGGGATGCATGGGAGAGAAGTGTTCAGGAAAAGAATCCATCTGGTGTATTTGGGAAGGGCAAGCAACAAGTGCATAGCAGGCTTTCTGTGCCTTTGTAGAACTGCATTTCTTGAATTAAACTATTCATCTGTGTCTACAACTTAAATACAAGTGTAAGGGGTATATCAGAGGTGGGAGTAACTGGTAAAACTTGTGGCTACAGTAGCAGCTTAATGCAACAGGCTCAAGCTGTCAGGACAACTCTGTGATTCAGTGCGAACCAGGAAAAAATAGCCTTTTTACACTTTTCAAGAAGTGCAAATGGTCTGTGATGAGGCTGGCAACCTAAAACATCTGCGTTACCTCTCATGCCCAGCTATAGGTAGTGTCAGGCCAGATGAAGCGATTAAGCCTTATATTTCAGAATAGATTTCATTTTCCTTACTTTGTTTAAATAACCTTAAAAAAGGTATTAGATTTTCATTCATTTAAACAATTGAGGAGGTGCCTCACCTTTCTATATTACATCTTGACACATTTTCCCTAAGTGCATCATCTAGCTGAAAGCTGTGTGTAAGTCTCATAGCTACCATAAGCACCTTTAATTCTATGTACATATTCTACCTGAATATTTTAACTATGAAGGATTATCTAATATCTGTCAGTTGAGCCTGTGAGTCTCTGTGCAAAACCTTGAAACATTACAGCAGTGAACTTGAATTGTGAGTGAGGTTGTCATGTCTCAGCAGGTGAAATGGGTTGGTTAATAAGACTCCCAACCCAAGAATGAAAGTAGAGCCACTGGGCTGATGAGCTGGAAGAAGCAGCCTTGTAAACCATGGGGGGATATGCTAATGTGTCAAGGGAAAGTAGCTTGAGACAAGACTCTCATCAGATAGGTAATACATAAATGTGTAACATCTGAGGTGTTAACAAGAGTCTTTCAGATGTGGGGGGGTATCTGGGGTCTTGTGCCTGATCCAGCTGTTTCAGTGATAAACGTTTCTTTATTTGGGATCAAGATTTTGAGTAGCTTCCTGTCAGATCTCTCCTGTCAACCTAAGAAAAGCTTTTCTGAGACTGAGAAACACGGGGTTACTCTTTTTCCCTCCCAAAACAGGAATGTGCTTGTGAGTCCCCTGTGAGCATCACACTGAGTGTGTTTTCCTCAGGGAATAACTTTTTAACAGTTTGGACTGTGAGATAACATCTCCTTCCTGATCAAAGAGGGCTAAAGTGAGTTTGGGGCTTGGCTGGTTTCTGTACAGACTTTGTCCTTGAGGAAGTAGAAGAACTTGAGCTTTGTGCAGGGTCTTAGTTTGCTTAAATTCTCCATCCACATTGTTCTTGTGCATGGCAGAACAGCCAAGCCCTGTGCAAGCACTTTTACTCTATGAGCTTGTTCCTGCTTTTTTGTGAAGGGTGAGTGTTCAGTGTCCTGGCAATTGTCCCACTAGCAGGTGTTTCCCATCGCTTCCCTCACAGAAAGCAGCTTCTGCTACATGGGGAGAGAAGGGAAGGGAGCTGTGAAGTGCAAGTTTAGCACATGAGGGAACAGCATTTCCCACAGTGTAGCAGGGTAGCAAGCTCTTGATAAAACTCCCAGCAGTGATAGATCTGATTTCCTATGTCAGCCCTCTATTCTGACCTCTTGCTGAGGAAAGGAGAGGGTTTCCCTTGGCTGGCTCACCCTCCTGTCATCAGGAAACCAATTTCTGCCACCTGGTTTGATGGCTGTGGGCCCAGGACAGATTACCATCTTCACTCTATCCCTATCTTTCTCTTTCCCTCTGCCTGGAGTCTTCTTTTGATCATCTTTCCCCCACCCTTTACCCTCCTTAATTAAAAAAATAGACACGTGCAAAATCTCTATTCTGACACGTTGTATCTTCCAGACTACACATACATCCTCTGTGTTAATTCTTTAGAGGTTAATAGGTTCACTTGCAAAATTTCACTCCCTCTACTCACACTTGTCTTTCCTATTCTGCCATATGTGTCCTAAAATCTGCCTCTCAGTTTAGGACTTGTTAATTTCCCAAGCAGAAATTTAGCTCTGAAAGCTATATCATCACAACATCCTGCACTTAAATAATCTGAGTATGGGAGAGCCTAAAGGAGACTTTGCTTGTCTACTCTGCCTTTAGTGATGCAGTAGAAATGCAATAGGTTTCTCACAGACAGTTAGGACATCAATTGCTTAGCTCCAATGTAAATCAGATTACATGCTCAGGTAGTGGATTACTTGCCTGTACTAGTTGTGCTCTTCATGGGATTCAATAAACAAAAGCCTAGACAGGCCTTCATTGCTGGGCGATGTTTTGGATGCAGTCATATTTGTCAAAATATACCAAAGACTTTTTGTTAATGGTGAACTAAGATCATAAAAGCTTTGACTCTGAAGCCACAGAAGTCAACTCATTTTCCTCTCAATTCAGAGTTAAAACCAAATATAGTTAGATGTGCATGGACTGTATTGTTAGGAAATTCTTGCTTCTTATCCTATGATTTCTGAGGCTAAAAAAACTCTGTGTAATTTTTGCAGTTTTTGCTTAATGCTCTGGAAGTTCTGTTTCTTCTTCATGTACCTTTACAATGTAAAGGAGCATGTAGCTATAATAGCCATACTTGGTACACAATACCTAAACACAAACCTGCTAGTCTGCTGTTCTTCTGATTTCTCCATGATACAGAATTCATCCAGTTATGAGAAAACACATCTCTACAAGCATCAGAAGATATACTAATGTGCAATAAAAACATTATTAAGAGTAAGGAATCCCTTAATGATATTTCTAGAGCTCATATATTTGACAAAAATTATAATCTTTTTTCTTTAATCCATCCAAGTAATTTTATCAATATGGTAAATCAGCACTCATTGGTCTTTGATTGGAATGGGCATGTGCATGAGAAGTTTCTTGTAAGTCATGCCAAAAATATGCCAGTCTGATTTGTCAGAGTATGGATGTAAATAATGCAATATCTCCCACTTATTTTTCTAGCTTTATTTTTTCTTAAAATGTAGAAGTGTGTGCATCTTTTAATTTTTCTTTTGGCATGGATTTACAATAAATCAATATTTATTTTATAACACATCACTGAAAAAGATGGTCTGGCTATATATTTTATCACTAATAGACTTGAGAAGAGGGCTAGGAGCTGGGCCACTGAAGGAAGTGAGAGGATACAGTATCAGCAAGGACTGAGTCATTACTTCCTTCTTTTGAGTAGAATAAAGGACAGAAACGATTTTTCCTGATGAAATCAGACCACTCAGGTATTTCTGTATAATTACTTAGAAAGTGTTATAGGTCTCCAGGTTGTGCTCTGAAACACTCGCCTGCAAGCCAACTCCATGAATTACATCAGTCCAGTCTTGTGCACAACCTGGGAAACTCTACTGAGAGCTGAAATACAGGATTTTATGTTCAGCCTTGTGCTAATTTGGTTGAGCATTTTCTTGGCTACAGCTGGTTCAGAGCTTGGCCAGAACAAGCAAGTGACTATCTGCATCTTTTGAAGTAGAGATGGAAGGCAAACAAGGGTCTTCACTGCTGGGGGTGTGAAATTGTGTAGTTGGAGAGACACAATTCATAACCTTCCTGGCAATGAAAGTTGGAGAGACCTTTCTTTTCTATATATTCAAGCAAAAAGAATAAGGAATGCTGTGGGTTGTGCTCCTTATGTATCTCTTTAAATGTGATTCTTGTTGTGTTATGCCAATTTATACAGGCTGAAGTCTAGGAATGTCAGTGATTGATTCAAATTATAAAATAAACAGGGGAGGAAGTTGGTGAAATCTGGAGTTATTTAGGGAAGGGCATCCTTAAAACTGTGTTGCAGTGGGAGGTTGGAGACACAAGCATCTGCTCTGTGGACAAATTTAGTTATAAAACCCAGTTCCCTTATAGTCACTGGAGCATTGCTATCAAATTTGGGCCTTAGCTCACTTTCTCTCCATGGAGGAATTTCATCTTGTTTGAGCAGAACTGGAATTTTGACAGAGATGCTTGATTAGAATAAATGGAGCGTTCCTATCAAATGCAGGGGACTAATGAATCCATTGGTAAGCTCCATTAATTTCAATACAGTGCTAAACATGTTAAATGTTGTAAGAGAGAGGTTGCTGTGTATGTGCACTTTCCAATTTTTTCAATGCCAAATTCTAGCTGATTTTAGCTTCTTTTTTTAGTTGCCATAAGGCATGAGTATAACCAGTGTTTTCATGTTTAGAAAGGTAAATAAGCATTTGTTCTATGGGTATAAAAAACAGGAAAAAATAATCTGAAATTATATTTTTAGTAAGACCTCTCATTCAAAAGTGGCTTCATTTAGTGCCTTATTTTTCAGAAAAGTTGTTTCAGGCCCAGAAAAAAAATCTTTGCCAATTTTCATCACAGAACAATGTTTGCTTTTATATTAGTTCTCTTCTCCATCCCAAATAAGATTTCTGTTATATAAGAAAACAACAACAATAAACAGTCTAAAGACCAATGTTATAAACATGATGGTATAATTTGCATTCCCATTTTATAATGCATCATTTCTGTGTATTAATGTGACACACGTCACATCGACAAACACTAATTTAAACTCCACCTATTTTCAAAAATACTGACGCTGATTAATTTGGTCCATGGAGTTTTAGGAAATGTAAGATTTAACACAGGTTGAGTAGGTGACAAGCGAAGGGTAAGAATGTAAGACAGTTAAAACCAACCATTCCTCCTCCTCTTAGCCCCCTTGTGAGTGGCAGAAGTGATTTGTACAATACGTAATCCCATTTCCAGTTAAATGGTGATCTTGTCCTTTCTGTAGCCACACTTTCATACACACCATCTCCATTCTTCCTCACTTCCTACTGAGATTTGCATCTTGGATGCAAACAATTTGCTTGATAGGAAATCAAATATGCTGTAGGTTTTACAGTAGGGGAGTACAAGCAGATTAACAACTCACTGGGACATGGTCTTTCTTTAAAGGTTATCTCCATAGTAAGGTAGCTCCCATAGTTGGGAAAAAAAGAAGCTAGAGATTCATTATAACACTTGCACTGTTCAGTGTATATACATCAGCATTTATAAGGAATCACAGAAAAGCCGTGGATTTGACTTTTATTGGCTTGAAAACAGGCAAGTTTGGAAGTTTTCATCAAGCTCCACCCATCTGATAAAGCTGCTCCAGTGCCCTGGAATGTAATAGTTTCTGGTGATGTCTGGTTTGAATGTCCCAAGACACCGCTGATGTTGTCGTTGGTTATACACTATAAAGATTTTTTCTCTACAGATTTTTAACTCCCTTTCAGGCAGTGATGGGCTACAATTAGATCTTTCTTGGCCTCATAACCTACTTGAAAACAAAATCTATCTCCCTCAACCTTTCCTTCAAGGTTTCCTTTAGGTTCCAGCTCCTATGATGATCTGGCTCAGAGCCATCTCCTACTTCTTTGCAGCTTTCTTGAAGTGTGGAGGGGAACGGTGAAATGTGAGGGGAAAGCTGGGCACATTATTCCAGCTGCTTTCCTACCAGAACTGAGCAGAGAGAGATAATTTTTCTTGATGTGCTAGCTATACACTTGAAGTAGCCAGTATAAGATGTAGTTTGTCTATGATCAGAGAGTATGCTGTTAGCTTATTTTCAGCTTGGCACCAACCTCCAGGTCTTTTTCAGAGAGGCAAAATGCCTGTAAAGACAGATGCATCCTTTGGGGTGGGGGGAATGTAATCTTTAAAACCAGTAACAACTGCTTCCTCATCTCCCTTTCAAAAGAGAAAAAAATCCTTCTGGTGCCTGCTTGTGAGTATGTGGTTAGAAACAATGATTTTGTTGATACTAGGGAACAGCCAAAATCTGTTGTTTCAAGATATTGCCAGGTAAAGCAGCCTCTCTAAAATCAACTGGTTCACAAATTCTTTAGCTATTAGTAAAAATAATGGAGGTACTCCAAAATACAAACCCACAAGATTTAGAAGAATATTTTCACAAAACATTCAAGTACAAAGTCAAAATAGAAAGACAACCTTCATTGCTGCTAATATATGGAGTCCTGTATCTGTCTATATATTAAAAAAAAAAAAAAAAA